>BSBK01000902.1:0-176223 GCA_027943335.1 Chamaecyparis obtusa | reverse complement strand
ACTAAAGATCTTGAATATTAGTTCCCTAACAACAAATAAATTAAAACCTAAAACTAAATCAAATTGATCTATAAATTTAATCTAAGAGATAGGAAAAGGGTCAAGAGGTAGATAGTGATATAAAAAATGTAGCACAAACAAATAAGAGGTGGGTGAATCACTTTTGTCCAAGTTTTGAAACTCAAACAAATTTTAATCTTAAACCACTAATGTAATAATTAAGCACACAACCAAAGATCAAGAATAACACATGAATACATAACACCAGGATTTTTGATAGGGAAATACTCCTAGGGGAAAATCCACAGTGGGGATCAAACCCACAAGATGATGTACCATATTAAAATCAGTATAACCTATTAAAGGTATTACAAGGGGAATGCATATAAATTCAAGCACATTTCTGAGCACTCATTGCTCAAATAAAATAATGGATACAACCCAAAGTAATGATTACTCCCTTACATAAAATACATGTAATACAATACACAATGGAAAATAATCTACAAATCATGAACTGACTGATAGCATATTCATTATGCTAGGTTCAATCCCATTGAAGTATAATACATCATATCTCTATCTCAATTACAGATTCCACTCATACCTCTTCACACACTCTCATCCATCAGCATAGTCAATACTCTTCCAAGCATACAAATAATTACATGTTTATTATGTTTATACAATTTATAAACCTTGAGAAAATAAATAAGGCCATCTTCATCCTTAACACCTAATTACAAATATTTAATCAAATACAATGCACTCATCAATGCGATCCAATTAATGATGAATAAGATATAGAAATGATATAAATCTTCAACCTTAAACATGCTACATCTCCAATAATTATGCCTTGATCCTTTGCAACATGCTACACCATCATGTTGGCAAGGAACATGAAGAACATTAACTTACCAACTGAAAATCACCAAATGTGATGACACCAATCAGTAGGATCTAGAAACATGAATAGAAAATGATCTTGAAATATCAATAAGAACTATGGGGTAAAAGTACATAGTTGTGTCACACTAGAGGACATATTTAATGGTTTCAACTGTAACTGTTCTGATTGGACCAGTTTTGGCCTAAAATACGTGGCACACATGGGGTGCCATGTAGCATTGATGTGGTGGGAGTTCCAACCAAAATGGTTTTGGCTGGAACCATGAAAAACTATATAAAACCCAAAAATGGGCTGGGTGGCATCATTTGAACAGAGCGGCTTGTGGAATTTGTGGTGCGCCTTAGGAGGTTTTCAGGCAAAACAGGTAGGCCCTTTTTTTATTTTCACATTTTTTAATGTTTTTTTAAGTTGTTTTTGTCAATTTAATATTAAATAATTGTAATTTTAATAAAAATGTTAATTTAATAGTTGTAGAAATAATTGTTTTAATAATAAGTTAATTTAATAGTTGTTTTTATTTATGTAATTTTATTATTTTTAATTATAGAAATTAAATTATAATATATTTTATGTAGATTTATTTATTTAATTAATTTAATATTTTTTTCTAGTTAAGAAAATATGTTATTTAGTTAGTTAATTAATTTATTATTATTAGATATGTTTTAAAACATTAGGAAAATATTACAAAACATTAGAAAAATGTTATAAATTATTAGAAACATGAAACTAGAACATTAACTAACATAAACCTTAACACTAAATAAACATGAACCCTAACCATAAACCTAATTTTAAAAAAGATCCCTAAACCTAATTGAGCAATAAACCTTAATATGAAACATACATGAACCTTAACATTAAACCAACATGAAACTAGAACATGAACCAACATAAACCATAACACTAGAAACCAACATTAACCAAAATACTAGAAACCAACATGAACTCTCTCTCTCTCTCTCTCTAACCAATTAAGACCTAACATGATTAATAAGACATAATAGGACCCCTTAAGAGCTAACATGAGTAATAAGACCTAATATTTCCTACGAAGAACTAACATGATTAATAAGACCTAATAAGACCCTTAACATCTAATAGGACCACTTAATTTACCTAATAGGACTCTTAAGAACTAATAAGAGGTCTAATAGGGCATATTAATACCTCAATTGATTAATACAAGCTAATAAGACCTAATAGGACCCTTAAGAACTACTATGACCTATTAAAACCAATTAGGTCCAATAGGACCTATAAAGACCTAACCAGACCAATTAAGACCTAACATGTGACTAATACTTGACCAATTAGGACCTATTAATTGGTTGATTAAGACTAATTAAGACTTAATATGAGACTAATATTACCAATTAAGACCTAACATGATTAATAAGACATAATAGGACCCCCTAAGACCTAACATGAGTAATAAGACCTAATATTTTCTATTATGACCTAAAATGATTAATAAGACCTAATAAGACTCTAAACATCTAATAGGACCACTTAATACCTAATAGGACCCTTAAGAATTAATAAGATGTCTAATAGGGCATATTAGTGCCTAAATTGATTAATACGACCTAATAAGACCTAATACCTACTAATAAGACCTAATTGGACCCTTAAGAATTGATAGGACCTATTAAGACCAATTAGGTCCAATATGACCTATTAAGACCTAATAGGACCAATTAAGACCTAACATGTGACTAGTATTTGACAATTTAGGACCTATTAATTGACCAATTAAGACTAATTAAGACTTAACATGTGACTAATATAACCAATTAAGACTTGACATGATTAATAAGACACAATAGGACCCTTAATACCTAACATTAGTAATAAGACCTAATATTTCCTATTAAGATCTAACATGATTAATAAGACCTAATAAGACCCTTAACATCTAATAGGACCACTTAATACCTAATAGGACCGTTAAAAATTAATAAGAGGTCTAATATGGCATATTAGCACCTAAATTGATTAATACTACCTAATAAGACCTAATACCTACTAATAAGACCTAATAGGACCCTTAAGAACTAAGAGGACCTATTAAGACCAATTAGGTCCAATATGACCTATTAAGACCTAACATGTGACTAATACTTGACCAATTAGGACCTATAAATTGACCAGTTAAGACTAATTAAGACTTAACATATGACTAATATGACCAATTAAGACCTAACAAGATTAATATGACCCCTTAAGACTGAATATGATTTATACGACCTAATACTTGACCTAATACCACTTAAGACCTAATATGACCCCTTACTTTCAATCTACTTCTACATCTACATCTACATTGAACCATAACTCATAACATTAGAAAATTTGTAACATGTATGTGTTTAAATTTGTATCTACACACACACACACACACACACATATTGTAACATGTATGTTTCTTAAATTTGTATGTACATGTATATATATTTAATTTTTAAACTAGATGATTAAATTTGTAACATGTATGTTTCTTAAATTTTATGTACATATATTTATTTTATTTAAACTAGATGATTATAATGTACATGTGAAGAAGATCAACTAATTCTAGAGAGGCTAGAGAGAAACTATTTGCTTCTACCATTGACCAATTGACACAAGCCATAGAGGTTCTGGATTAGACCATTGCTTCATCCACCACCCTTCCCAATAGGGATATGGTGAACACTATTAGAGATAATTTTCTACGTATGATTGACACAATTCAATCATACAACTTGTATGATAGTATCATCATTGATACATTTTATACTTCTTTGTCTCGCAGTGTTACTGGCACTATGAAGTATAGGAAAATTGATATAGATGTTTCCACCGCTATGGTGAAGACCATGTTTTCTCATTACTAAGCCATGGCTAAGGTGAGAGGGTACATGACTACGAGATGGGAGGATTACCTTGTCGCACCATTTATATATCCTTGATGGTTGGATACTCATCATAGGTGGCCCCAGAAGGATGAGCTTCCACTATATTTATGTAAACAATTATTTGTAGAATTTCATTTGCATTATGATGTTGATTATATAGATTTTCCTCTTCTTGTTGGGAAGGGGAGGGGGAGATTATCTGATAGATTTAGAGTGCTTGATGCCCCTATTCCTACTAATAAGAGGAAAAGGGTGGGGTCCAAACCTTTTGGTCATACCAAAAGGTTTGGAAATGGAAGCTATATGAGAGAGTGTGCCAGATGACATGATGAGGAGGGAGGTATATTCTAGTATTGTGAGTATCACCACACAGGTTCAGGAGATATCATCAGATCATTTGGGAGATACATGTTGCATTCTCATTCCAACATTCCTCCACCTATAGAGGATGCATCTTCCTATGGTGATCCATATGATATAGAAGACATACCATCTCCCCTAGAGGTTACAATTTTATCAAATGTGGACCATTTGCATCATACAAGTGCATTATTATCTAGTGATCTACTTTTTGCATATCAAGCTTTACAGATACTTGATGGGGTTCTGCTTAGGGAGGTTCCATCATTTATCACTATCAGTCTTACTAGATCTACTGAATTAGGTTCTCAGGGTGCACAAAGATGTGAGGATATTCCTACACCAACTATAGCTCCTTAGCAGACTACACTACCTCCAGCTCCTCAGTAGAGTTTACCACCATCTATAGCTCCTTAGTAGACTGCACCACCACCTACAGCTCCGCAGTAGACTACACCACCTATAGCTCCTAAGAAGACTGTAGTTGATAAGGATGCACGTCCCCTGATCACTCAGGCCACTTCATCATGTGCAACTCATCAAATTTTTACCACATTTCTTACAAATGACCAGATTGA
The DNA here is from genome assembly GCA_027943335.1 of Chamaecyparis obtusa. Classification (NCBI taxonomy): domain Eukaryota; kingdom Viridiplantae; phylum Streptophyta; class Pinopsida; order Cupressales; family Cupressaceae; genus Chamaecyparis; species Chamaecyparis obtusa. The sequence goes on along the minus strand of BSBK01000902.1, from coordinate 171,472 downwards.
TCCTCATAGATGTCATTACATGACTCAGATTTGAGTGGTTTTGGGAGAGCATTATAGGCGATTCTTGATGAGGTTGTACCATATGGAAATTTACACACTCCACACGATCCTCTACATCATGACACATAGGTACATTGAGATGTTTGTTCAAAAATAATTTTTCCATAATAAGTATTTAAATGTATTATATATGTATGTATGCGTGACACATATTTCTTTTATTGTACATAGATATTAGGAGTAGGTGCATCACCACTAGGTCACGGATCAGGATATGGCCCTAGTTGAGCGACTATGTTATTTTAGATCTATTTCATGTGACATTTTACATATACATGTAATTTCAGACATATATGTTCATGTTATTTCATATTTTAGACATTTCATATATACATGTCTATTTTAGTCATTTCATATATGTACATGTTATATGGCTATGTGTTATTTCATATTTTATACATTACATATTTTAGACATTACATTACATATTTTATACATTGCATGTTATATTTTCAGTGTTATTTCATATTTTAGACTTATTTTTATACATGTTATGTATATATTATGTTATGCCATGTACTAATGTTATGAATATTTTTCATTCATGTAAAGTAATTTGTCATATATATATATATATATATATTACAAACTTTTTATACATGTTATGTATACATTATGTTATGCCATGTACTAATGTTATGAATAGTTTTCATTCATGTAAATAACTAATGTTATGAATATTTTTCATTCATGTAAACTAATTTGTATATACACGTACAAACATTAAAATACAATTAAGTAATCTAATTAATGTCATGTAAGTAAAAAAAAATTAATTAAGTAACTAACTAATGTCTTAAGGGGAGGTAATGCATCACAACATATGTACATAAAATATATATTAAAACTATTGAACCATCAAAGTATATACACATGTACAAACTTTAAAATACAATTAAGTAATCTAACTAATGTCATGTAAGTAAACAATAATTAATTAAATAACTAACTAATGTCTTAAGGGGAGGTAATGCATCACAACATATGCACATAATATATATATTAAAACTATTGAACCTTCAAAGTATATACACATGTAAAAAATTTAAAATATAATTAAGTAATCTAACTAATGTCATGTAAGTCAAAAATAATTAATCAAGCAACTAACTAATGTCTTAAGGGGAGGTCTTAAGGGGAGGTAATGCATCACAACATATGGACATAAAATATATATTAAAACTATTGAACCCTCAAAGTATATATACACATTTACAAACTTTAAAATATAATTAAGTAATCTAACTAATGTCATGTAAGTAAAAAATAATTAATTAACTAACTAACAATTACCAAGCATGCATAACTATATATATATCAAAACATACATGTAGTTCAATATACACAAAAAATATATCAAACATCCAATGCATTAAATAAGAGTTCAAACTCTAGAGTTCAAATATGAAGTTTACCCTAAAGCTCCTGATACATATAGTCTAGATCCTCTCTATCTTTTATTATCTCCAAAATTTTTTCATGTTATTCAATAGACAACCTCCACTTTTGATTGCCACATCCTCTTTTTTGTAATGTCTCAAATTGCAACTTTGTTTTTGATTAAGTAAAATAGGTTTTACAGGGTTTTTGAAACCCACAAAATTTTTTAAAATGTAGTGATAAAGATTTTAGAACATAACAAAAGAAAAGAAATCAAAGAAATAGACCATAGGCAGGCCGAGAGACAAGCTACCATAAAGGAGTAGTCAAAATAGAGAAAAAAAAGGGACAAAAATAAAGGTACCAGGGAACAGGATCAGGTGAGGTTCCTGAGCATTAGTGCAACATTTCTTTTGAGAAGCTCCATCTTCTCTACTACCTCTTTAATCTTGTGAATGTTGTAGGATCCATCATCAACCAAGTTTTTCTTTGATCTGGGTCTAGTTCTCTTACCCATACCTTCATTGGGCTTCTCCTTATTATCCTCACTGGTCCTATGCTCATCCTTGCTGTCCATCTTCTCTTCCATTTTGTCTATGAGCAACTTGATATGCTCATTGGAGGCTTTGAGAATGTTGAATTTTTTCTCTACTATGCCTTTAAGGGTTTCCTCTAGGCTTTTCATTTTTCATTCTAGATGATCAATCCTAGAATCTAGGCTACACATGTACTCCGTGGCTTTGTGATCCTTTTCTACCATACTCTGGATATTGTCCTTGAGATCTTCAAGTTCATGGAAGAGCAATTTGAAGGACCTAAATTGGTCCATCATTCTATTTTTAGCATTATTTATGAGGTTCATCTCCATTCCCTTGGCCTTGTCACTGAGGATGACTAGTGTGGGGTCAATCAGATCCTCCTTCTAAATTTTGCTAGTGATGTCCTTGAGAATTTTGGGGTTCACTACTTCCCTGATGATCCCCATCCACATTGTGTTCATATTGAAGTTCCTCCACACTTTTTCCCTTTTTCCAAAGTCTTGACTTTGATACTCCCCTCTAGATAGGTTCTTTTCATTAGAGATCTCTTGTGAATTGGGGGAATGGGTAGAAGGGTTACCCTAGTCTTTGTTGGGCTCCTCACTATTAGGGTCCTGAACATTTTCTTTGGCTCTTGAAGGGGGAGGGGGATAATTATCATCACTGATGGTGGGATCAATAGAGAGATGACCCAAGCTTTCCCCCTTGGTATTGAATTTTTCCCCTTTGGTCTGTTTAGTCCTCTTACTGGCCTCTCCTTTAGAGTTACTAATGAAGGGTGCTCCCCTTAATACCACAAACACATAACAAAAATAGAGAAATAACAACAATATGCAAGAACAAAAAATGGGCTTCTTATTATCTCTACAAATGTAGAATTACAAACTTTTAGAATTACAATATGCAAAGCCACATGGGCATTCCCTTACAATACTCTATAGGACAAAACCTCCAATCAATACCCAGATCTACTACCCAGATCTGCCTAGACAACACTGTGGGCCTTCTTTATCTAGGCAATTTCCACCATCCGAGAAGGTTCCAGAAATTCAGCCTTTAGGGCCAACCAAACTTAGAATTATTTTATTTTTCAATTTATTACATCAAAGTCGGCTCAAAATAACTTTTGAAACCCAAACAAAAATTTTGAAGGAAATTTATTTTCTGCCATTTCAGGTGGCCCAACTTTTGAAGACCATAAGTCATCACCTGATGCTCTGATTGACTATTATGACCCCAATTCAGAAAGGGTGCGAGGATCTCTACAGTGCCTGACTCATGCAAGCTCCAATCAGCCAAAGTTTTGACCTCATCTGGGGCCTCTAAAGCCTTCAAAACTGGGTTTAAAGTTTCTGTACCCTATTTGCAATACTAAAAATTTTCAATATCTTCAAGACTAGACTTTATCCGACAATGAAACTTTATAGGCAAGCTGATATGACTAAGATGAATCTACAACTATGATACTAGAACATTCTGAGATTGTATCACCAACTTACTAAAAGTAGCAAGTTTCCATAAATAATAGCTCTCCACAAGATAGCCCTTATTGAAAAGAAAAACTAGAAATATTTTTGGGTGATGCAAGATTTCTCTTACACCCAAGATGCTCTTGCATCAAACACCCAGGGTAATTTGAGAAGTGACCCTGTCACAAATCAGGTGTGCAGAGGAAAACCAAGATAGTTAACCTCCTCCTTCGTTAGCCATGATGAATCTTCAACAAGTCATCCTTTCCATTTGACCAAATACTCTTCATATGTCCTGTTCCTTGTGCTTCTGCCAACATGATTATCCAGTATGTCTTCAATCTCCTTGATATCTGACCTAGTTGCTGGAATACTCCACTGTGCTACTGTAACCTCATCTTCAACACCTCCTTCATGATACTCTGTTAGATTTGAAACATTAAATACTGGTGAAATATTCAGCTCAGTAGGCAACTCGACCTCATATGCATTTCCTGAATCATGCTTCTTCGGTATCTTACATGGCCCAAACTTCTTCATTTTTAGCTTTTTATATGTACCACCTAGAAATCACTCCTTCCACAAATGAACCATGACTTCATCTCCAACCTAAAATTCCTTATGCCTCCTTTTCTCATTTTCCTGAGCCTTATACTATGCATTCATCTTGGTAATGTGCTTCCTCACCTCCTCATGGATGTTCTTCAAATGTTCTGCAAAATTCTCAGCTTCAACACTACTTATTTCTCCTTTATTTATCTTTCTCAACTCAGATGCATTTCTTGGACTAATCCCATATACAATCTGGAATGGTGATTTACCAGTGCTCCTATTGACATAATTATTGTATGCAAATTCTACCTATGGTAAAATCAAATCCCATCCTATTGGCTTATCTCCAACCAAACATCTCAAAAAATTCCTCAAACTCCTATTCACCACCTTTGTCTGTCCATCAATTTGTGGATGATGTGATGAACTGAACTTCAAATCTATCTTCAACTTCTTCCAGAATGTACGGTAGAAATATCCAACAAACTTAGTATCTTGATCTAAAACTATGCTCTTTGGCAAACCATGTAGTCTCACCACTTCTCTGAAAAATAATTCTGCTACATGAACAACATCATTAGTCTTCTTGTAGGGAATGAAATGTGCCATCTTTGAAAATTTGTCAACCACCATAAAAATTGAATCATGTCCCCATTGAGTCCTTGGAAAACCAAAAACAAAATCCATACTGATATCCTCCCAAGGTTTCTCTAGTACAGGTAATGGTTGATACAACCCTATATTCTACTTCACTCCTTTCACCAGTTGACATACTCTGCAACTTTGTACAAAATTCTTGACATCTTGCTGCAATTATGGCTAATAATAATACTCACTAACCAAAGCAAGGGTTTTATCATGACCAAAATGTCCAGCCAATCCTCCGCTATGCTTCTCCTTGATGAGATTATCTCTCATAGAACTTCGTGGAATGCAAAATTGACTCCCTTTGAATAGCATATCATCCTAAATGATGAAATCCAACCACTTTGTTCTATTTAGAGTAATAGGTTCTTAACAAGCTTTCCAAGCTTCACCAAAATCAGGATCCCCTGGATAAAAATTCTCGGGTTCCTTGAACCCAACCACCTCAATCTACATTTCTGTTAACAATAGTTTCCTTCTGCTAAGCGCATCTACAACCCTATTAGACTTTCTAGTCTTGTGTTTCAAAACAAATGTATAACTCTGCAAAAACTCAACCTATTTCAAATACCTCTGATTCAACTTTCCTTGACTATTCAAATATTGCAAAGCTTGATGATCAGTATACAAAACAAACTCCTTAGGAAGAAGATAATGTCTCCACTTCTTCAAAGTCTGAACTATAGCATAAAATTCTTGATCATAAACATAATATTTTCTCTTGGCATCATTTAACTTCTCACTGAAATAAGCAATAGGTTTACCTTCTTGACTCATAATAGCTCCTATTGTAGTACCACTAGCATCACAGTCTACTTGAAACACCTTATTAAAATCTGGAAGTCATAAGATAGGTTGTTCTATATCTTTTTGTTTCAACAGTTTAAAACTCTTATCTACCCCATTAGTCCACTTGAACTCTTTTCTATCCCCTCTCATTATTTCAGTCAAGGGTCCACAAATACTGCTAATTTTTTTGATAAACTTTCTGTAAAAGCTAGCCAAACCATGAAAAGATCTTACCTCAGTTGCACTCCTTGGAGTAGGCCATTCAAGGATAGCTTGCACTTTCTCTAGGTCTATTTTTAGACCTTCTGCTAAAACTAAAAATCTCAAATACACTAACTCCTTCACAAAACTACAATTCTTCAAATTAATCAACAGTTTCTCTTCCCTTAACTTCTCAAACACCATACGAATATGCATCATATGCTCCTCCAATGTCTTACTAAAGATCAAAATATCATCTAGATAAACAATGACAAACTTACCCAAAAATTCTTTTAGAACCTCATTCATGAGGCATATGAAAGTGATCGGTGCATTGGTTAGCCCAAAAGGCATGAATAACCACTCATACAGTCCTTCCTTTGTCTTGAAGGTAGTCTTCCATTCATCTCCTTCTTTGATCTGAATCTAGTGATATCCACTCTTTAGATCTATCTTTGAAAAATACATATCTCCACTCAAACAGTCCATAATATCATCCATTCGCAGCAATGGAAACCTATACTTGATTGTGATCTTGTTTATTGCTCTAGAATCTATACACATCCTCCATTCTCCATTCTTCTTTGGTGCTAATAAGGCTGGTACAGCACATGGACTTAGGCTCTCCCAAATCAATCCCATCTGTAACAACTCATGTACTTGTCTGTTTAGCTCTTCACTTTCTACTGGTGTCATTATGTGTGCTGCCTTGTTTGGAAAATTGGCTCTTGGAATCAAATCTATCTGATGACTAATCTTTCTTATCGGTAGTAATCCATTAGGTACATTATCAGATACAATATCCTGAAACTCATTCAAGAAATCTGCAACCTCTACAGGTACATCCTCTACTTCCTCTTTACCAGCTTTTGGAATTAAAGAAAAAAACACATGCTCATGCCTCGTACCATCCATGAATTTTCTTCCATCAACAAAAGTTATTCTTGCATTACCACATACCTTTTCTTTGGTCTCCTTCAATGGCTTTAGCTTAAGTCACACTCCATCCTTTGTCAGGGAATAGGTATTCGCATGACCATCATGTAAAGCACACCTATCAAACTCCCACGGCCTACCCAACAACATGTGACATACATCCATAGCTATGATATGACATAGTACCTCATCATGGTACCCACCAATCTTGAGCTTTACTAGGCACTGTTCACTAACCATGACCTTGTGGTCATCTTGCACCCAGGCAGTCCAATATGGATGTGGGTGTTTCTATCTCTTAAGCTTCAACTTTTTCACCATCTCTTCTAACACCAAATTATCAGTGCTTCCACTATCAATAATCACATCACAACATTTACCCTCACACTTGCATCTAGTGCAATACAATCTCCTCCTTTGTTCAGGTTCATTCTCACCACTCAGCAGGACTCTTCTGTTAATCAATGTTTCTCCTCTTTCAACATCTTCATAATTTGAGGATCTGGCATCTTCATCTACATGTGCCACTCTAGCTTGTCCTTCATTCCTCCTATCCATCCTTCCTTGGCATTGAGGACATTCAAATGCCCTATGACCTTCTTCTCCATAGTGAAAACATGTTCCATGAAAGCCTCTTCTTCCTAAACCTTGTCCTCTTCCTCTTCCTCTCTGATCTTGGAAATGATTAGAATTGTTTCCTCTCTTATTTTGACTACTAATGGCCTCATCCTTCTTTTTTAGATCTTCATTTTTGCCTCCATATGATCATCCACCAGATCATCCACCATGACCTCTTCTATTTTTTCTACTCTCAAACTTCTAGTTCAACTTTTCCTCTACTTTTAGGGCAAACTGGTATGCCTCTTCAATACTATTCATTCGAACTAGATTCAACTCCTCCTAACTTCTTGGACTCAACCCATTAAGGTAATGGGAAACTTTCTCCTTATCTGCTTCTGCATCGCTTGTTCTGATGAGGATTCGATAGAACTCCTTTGTATACTCCTAAACAGATCTTCCCACTTGCTTCAAACTTTGCATTTTCTTTAGTAGGTCAAGCTCATAATCAACAGGAATGAGCTGTCACTTTAATTTATCCACCATCCAGTCCCATCTTTTGATTTTATCCTTTCCTCTTCTATTTCACTCTAATTGAATCTCTTGCCACTAGATCTTTGCATGACCCTTCAGTCTGGCCTTCATGAATTTGACCCTATCAGGATCCTCAATATCTTCATACTCAAAATATTCTTCAAATTCATTGATCCAGTCGATCAATTCCTTTGGGTTAAGATTTCCTGAAAATGTAGGAACCTCAATCTTAGGTCTTTTCCCAATCTTGGAAATGGCCCGAAAAAGTCTTTATTCCTCTTGATTCAAAATTTTGACTTCTCCTTCCTGATCAAAATTTCCTTCTCCCTAGGCTTCATCCTCACTTTCATCTCTAACATTAAAATTCATTCCTCTACAAATCTCCTCTTGCAATGCTCACACTTATCTCTGCAGTGCCCTAACCTCAGGTGTTACAAGACCAGCTCTTCCACCACGTTCCCTTCATGGAGACATTGTTGCACTTATCGCTGAAACCCTAACCATGGTCCTGGTGCAAATTGCCTCATAGTCAGTGATCTGTTTACACACTCATGAAATCCTACTTTGATACCACTTGATGAAGGATGCTCCCCTTAATACTACAAATAATAACATAAACAGAGAAACAACAACAATATTCAAGAACAAAAAATGGGCTTCTTATTATCTCCACAAATGTAGAATTACAAACTTTTAGAATTACAATATGCAAAGCCACATGGGCATTCCCTTACAATATTCTCTAGGACAAAGTCTCCAATCAATACCCAAATCTACTACCCAGAACTACCTAGACAACACTACGGGCCTTCTTTATATAGGCAATTTCCATCACTCGAGAAGGTTCTAGAAATTTAGCCTTTAGGGCCGACCAAACTTAGAATTATTTTATTTTTCAATTTATTACATCAAAGTTGGCTCAAAATAACTTTTGAAACCCAAAGAAAGTTTTTGAAGGAAATTTATTTTCTGCCATTTCAGGTGGCCCAACTTCCGAAGACCATAAGTAATCACCTGATGCTCCGATTGACTATTATGACCCCAATTTAGAAAGGGCGCGAGGAGCTCTAGAGTGCCTTACTCACGTAAGCTCCAATTAGCTAAAGTTTTGACCTCATCTGGGGCCTCTAAAGCCTTCAAAATTGAGTTCAAAGTTTCTGTACCATATTTCCAATACCAAAATTTTTCAATATCTTCAAGACTAGACTTGATCTGACAATGAAACTTTACAGGTAGGCTGATATGACTAAGATGAACCTCCAATTGTGAAACTAGAACATTCTAAGATTGTATGACCAACTTACTAAAAGTAGCAAGTTTCCATAAATAGCAGCTCTGCACAAGATAGCCCTTATTGATAAGAAAAACCAAAAATATTTTTGGGTGATGCAAGATTGCTCTTACACCCAGGATGCTCCTCCATTAGTTACCCTCCTCTTTATCTATATTCATATCTTCATCATTGTCATTATAATCCTCATCTGAGGGTATCTCCTTTCTGGCCTACTTTTTGGAGGGTTTTTCTTTTTTGGCCGAGCTCGAAAGTCTCTTTTTTGAGGAACCATGTTTCTGTTTTTTGATCTCTTCTTCCTTGTTATCCTTAGATTGGATTCCATGATTGTTTCCTTCCAAGGGGATGTAATCTGACCTAGAAGAATCACTTTTTTCATTTTTCTCTGTGATATCCTTTCCTAGAATTTGGGCTTTAAAGATTTCTAATATTAACAATAACAGGCCCTTGTGCAAAGCTAGGTTAGCTATGTTCTTCTACCTAAAACCATTAATATTTTCATTTATTGAGGAATAAAGATCAAATGGGATGGATAACTTCATTCCATTCCTAAAGTGGTTCAACAACACAAAGTGGTAGGTCCTTATTTTGTCAAACCTTATGTCCAGAGTGACATAAGAGATTAGGGCCTTAAGAATAAACTTCCACAACACTTTCATTCCCTCGGGCTAGTAGTAGGTTCCCATCTTGATGATAGCTTTCTTCTCTTCCTCGTCTGTCACAAAGTCATTGATGATATTGTTGGAGATTTTGTTGTCCCTGTAAATTTTTTTTCCAACTATGGGGATGCTAGTGACTTTTGAAATGACCTCCTCAGTGATAGTAAAGGTCTTTCCCTCTATCTCCACAATTCCTTCATTCTATCTTTTCACAAAGATGTTTGTGACTGCCTTCTTATTGCCATGAATCCTTTTGATGGAGGTTGTTACTTCCCCCTTCTTCAGAGTTTTCCATACCTTTGTGCATCTCTTCCACTTCACACTATCATTCTCAGGCTCCCTTCTATGTCTTTCCCCAACCATCGCTCTAGCTTGGATTTGGGCATTTCTCTAGTGAGATTGAAAACTATTGATATCAATCTTTCTAGCAATATTCATTCTTAACTTTCTTGTTTTTTTTCTCCTTTGGGAAGGACTACAATTCTTGGGAATGAATACCTAGAAAGCATGCGAAAGGGACACATAGTAATTAGCCTTTCTGTCCCTCCAATACTTGTTATTATTGGAATGACACTTTTGAAAATCCCCATTACTTTTCATTATTATCTTTTATGATTCCCTCAGTTCCTTGGAGTCTGTCTCTATCAAGTAAATCCTTCACTTCACAAGGGAAATCTCTATTGTGATGCCACCTCATTATAGCTTCCTTTTTAATTGCCAGGTGTGTGCACAGATGTGTGATCACACTTCTATGAGTCTTTGTATGCGAGAGTGCTCAACAGTGAGTTCTCACAAAATGACCCATAGCTCTCTATCTGAGAAGAGCATGGTTTGAATGTGGCCCTCAGATCAGCCTATTTTACCCATGCAAATACAACTCAGAATGAGAGATTCAAGTTGATCTAAATGAAACTATTCTAAATGATTTGCAATACAAACTAAGCTAAACTAATTTATTGAAAATGAAATTAAGCTATATGTAATGGATTTAAAATAAAATGATTTGCAATTAATCTAAAATGTAAATTAATCTAAAATGTGAATGTGCAAGTTGAAATGCTAAATGATTACAAGCTATGAAATTCTGCAGCATAAGTTCGATATCAAAATTCGGGATCCTTGAATGAGCATGAGAGGTCTCCTTTTATAGGAAAAGTTGGATTCGAATGTGAAAGTATAAGCAATGTGGGATAAATGAAAAAAGAGGAAACAATCATCATTTTTAGAAGGTTTGTAATAAAATGGAATTACATTTTATTTTCTTTTATTTTTATTCAATTTGTTTCCTTTTTCATCACAGGAGATCTTTTGAGAGAATATTTCATTTATTTAATTTTAAAGAATAATATCTCTTTTAATTAAATAAGGTAATATTATATAATTTAGAAATGAATATTAATTCAATAAAATAAAACCATTTAATTAAAAGAGGATTTTAATTAAATAACATTATTTCATTCAAAGAATATTAATTTCAATTAAATAATATTATTTTATTTATTAAAAAGGGATATATTTCTTTTAATTAAAAATTGATGGGATATTCAAACTTTAGGGAAAATTGAAATATTTATGATTTGATCAATAAATTTGATTTGAATGTATGACAAATATTGATTCAGGAATTGATATTGATAGATTAAATAAATGGGGCCCAAAGTCTAGGCGACCATTTTATGGTGCATACACCAGGTTGGAAAACCAGTCAATGACACTGTTGGCTTCCCTGTACACATGGGAAATGTGAACCACTTCAAAAGAGTTAAGGATAGCATGCATTTCTTTGATCATGTTGGATATAGACCATGACGAGGTGTATTTGAGATTTAAGTAGTTGATGATATTCATGGATTCACCTTCAAGCTAGAGCTTTTTGACCCCAATGTCATGGGCTAGTTTGGTGACTTGGAGGGTTGCACTCACTTTAGCAAAGTGGTTAGTTTGAGGACCAAGAGGTGAGGTGACAGCTGCTAAACCAAAACCAAAGCAATTCCTGATAATTCCTTTGCTTCTTGCCTAGCCAGGGTTCCCTTTGGTAGCTCCATCAATGTTGGCTTTGGACTAGCCCATTGGGGGGAAGCTCTAGGTACAATTCTATCTTTTCTACTAAGGCACAACCTAGACCTTTCCTACAAAATGATTAGAGCCTCCATAGTAATAAAAGTTTTCCTTTACAAAAAAGTGGATCTTTTCAAAGATTATTTTAGGAGGAGAGGAGAAATCATGAAAAATTCAGTTGTTGCATTCTTTCCAACCCCCCAGTAGATGTGGGGAAGGATCTAGGACAAAAATAAGTGGAAATCTAAATTAAAAAAGGTGAAATCCCATTGAGAAAAGAGATCTTGGAAAGATAGGGAAAACACTAGGATAAGTCAGGGGTAGAAAGGAGGAGATTCCAGATGTTACAAAAGAGCAGTGAATAAACAGGTGATCCACCGATTCCAATTGGCATCTACAGAGCACACACCTGTTGGGGATCCAGAAGCCTATCTTGATGAGATTATCAACTTTGAGAATGTGATTATGAAGTAGGAGCATGGAGAAAACATTGATTCTGGGAGTAAGGCCAGGGACCCAGGATTTAGCCCAAAGCAGTTTAGCTTCTTGAGTTTGAGGTAGCTGAGAGAAATAGGTAGATGCCACTATGAAGTTACCATCTGGAGAACCTTCCCAAATGAGCTTGTCTTGAGCAGAGGATAGAGAGACCGCATTAAGGGCTATCATCAGGGGAACCAAGTCCTAAGAAGCCTGGGAGAGATCCACCCATTTGTCATACATTCTATAGTTGTTGGCTTGGGAGTCATAGGTGTGGGAGCATTCTTCCCTCTAGGCATTGAGAGGCTCACAATCTCTCAGGTGACCCATCTGAAGCTAGTTGTCCTTCTAATAGTTTATGGGCTGGCCATTCCTTATCTTCTATTTTGCCTTGGATTTAGCCAAATCCTTTGTGTTGAGAATACCATTCCATATAACAGATCCTTTTGGTGAGTCTGTATCTTCAAAGAAGAACTTTATTGAGTTGTTTGTGATGTATTTTTCTTCTATAGTGTCATGCCATTCCCCTTTGTTGTTAAAGATTCTCCATATCTATTTGGCGAGAAGAGCTTTATTGAACGGTCTTATTCTCCTTATTCCAAGGCTGCCAGCTTTCTTTGGGTGACAGACTTTGTCCTAGGCAATAAGAGGGATTTTCTTATGGTTTTCAGTGCCTGACCAAAGGAATCTTCTCTAAATACTTTAAATGGCCTCCGCAACTTTTATAGGAATTGAAAAGAGGCTTAGAGTGTAGGTTGGGAGGTTTTGCAGAGTGAATTTTGACCAATTGAATCTTTCCTACCTAACTGAGGGAAACCCATTTCCAACCTGTAAGCTTCCTGTTGAATCTATCTATAAGTTTATTCTAGAAGGCTACCAGAGGTTTAATGCCTAAGGGCAGGCCTAGAGAATAAGACTAAAAAGAATTGATACCACAACCCAAGATGTTATCAATTTTCCTCTATCTCCCCTCAGGGGTGTTGATGAAGAAGATGGAGCTTTTATTCCAATTAATGGATTGGCCAGTCACTCTGGTGTAAGATTTGATAAGGCCCTTCATCACTTTGGCTTCTTTTATTGAGGTCTCTCCTCCAAGAATGGTGTCATCCATGAACTATTGGTGAGAGAAGACATTGTTCCTAGAGGAAGGATTGATGCCTTTCAGAGCCCCCTCCCTCCTAGAAGTAGAGATGAGTCTTCCAAGGAATTCTACTAGGATGATAAAAAGAATTAGGGACAGGGGATCCCCTTACCTCTGGCCCTTGGTGGATTTGAAAATAGTTGACGGGGATCCATTGATCAAGATTGCGAGAGAGGGAGTTGAAATTATTTGTTGAAGGATCTTGTAGGTTTGAGAGTTAAAGATAAATGCATTAAGATATCTGAGAAGGAACTACCAATAAACTTGGTCATAAGCCTTGGAGAGATCAAGCCTGAGAAGAAAATATTCCTTATTTCTTAATTCTAAGGAGTGGATCACTTTGTGCACCATCATTATATAATCCAAGATCTGTCTGCCAAGCACAAAGCCAGATTGCTATTGCGAGATCAAGGAGGGGAGGAATTTGAGAATCATTGAGGTGATTACCTTGGAGATGATCTTGAGGAAAGAGTTGTAGAGGCTGATGGATCTAAAAAGCTCCATTGAATCTTCTCCAGAGGATTTAGGTATTGGCACTAGGAAAGTGGCATTGAGCTCTTTGAGGAGATTTTTTGAGCCAAAGAATTTTTGCACCGCTTTGACCACATCTTCTTTCACCACATCCTATAAAAGATGAAAAAATAACATAGGGAAGCCATCAAAACCAAGGGCTTTGTCTTCAAGGATTGAGTCCAGGGCTCTCTTGACCTTAGTCATATCTGGGACTGAGCATAAGGATTTATTTTGGCCTTCAGTTATAATTTTCAAAATGTTGTTGAGGAGTTTTTCTTGATCCTTCTTGGATAGCTCCTAGTCTTTTGAAAGGAGAGATCAAAGTAAGAAATGGATTCCTCCACAATGTCCTTATCCTCTTGTAAGACTTGGTCTCCATTCTTAATTCTACTTATCGTATTAGCCACTTTGTGTCTCATAGTGGAGAGATGGAAGAAATGAGTGTTTTGGTCTCCTTCCCTTAGCCAAATAGACCTGTTGGATATTGCTAATGCATTGGTGGTGATTGAGACATTTAATATGTTTAATCACTATGTTACTAAATGGGCACTCATACTATTTTCATTTGTGTTTTGTCACTGATGTCAACATATGCCTCTATGAAGGAACTAGACTAGTAATCACATTGTATGGTTAGTGTACAGATGTTTGAGATGTTGTGAAGTTAGATAAGAGTTCAGGAGGATGTTGTGATCTTATATCTGAGATTGCATCATTAGATGTTTCATATTAAGAAAGTTACAACTATTTTTGTAAAGACTGGTCACTGGACTGTGACAGTGAGAATTCACAGAGTTAGCCTCTTGGTTTTTGGTATATCTTTCAGAGGATTTAGATTCAAGGTATGTGAGCTTGAAGGATGATAGAGAGGACATTGAAGAATGCTTATTGGTTATTTCAAGGTATGGAATGATTGGTGACATCATCTATGGTGTGTGTTATGGCGATGGTTTATTCTGAAGCTGACTTAGGGAATGAAGCATGTGTTTTGTTTGGCCAGTATAAATTAAGGATGTCAGTCCTTAATCATTGTAATGAAATCATTGTAGACTTGTTCTAGATACTATGTGTATCTTAGGAAGGGTTTATGTAATTACTTGTAATTAGGAAAGCCTCATGGGCCAACTTGATCTTGGAAAATTGTAGTAAGGTATAAATGAAAGGTCTTTTCTTTGGAAAAGACATGGATGGAATATATGTGATATAAGGAGGTTGTGAAAGCTGAAAGCTTCTGTCTGATGTATGTAGAGGATTATTGATGGACTTCATTGGAATTGATCAAGAAAAGATAGTTTTTGGAAAACAATTCAAAAGATTGTGTATTTCTTCATATACACTTGTTGCGAACTAGAGAGTTTTGAAGGTGGATTTAACCTTCTTTGGATAGTGAGCCTTAGGTAGTGAGCCCTCTCTTGTTCTTGACTCCTAATAGGGTCTGTCCTCTAACAAGGACTATGTACTATAATGTTTCAATAAGCTCATAACAAGGCTATATCTTCTAACAAGGATTACTATACTCTCAATACATCATTTGTGGGTGCTAATACATTTTTACCTTTAACAGGGTTTCCTCAAAACCAAAATATTGTGTTATTGAGTTGGCATTCATTATGTTCATTGGATCCGATATTGATGAGCTTAAAGTTTAAAGTTTAATATTCTGTTATACAACTGATTTACCCCCCTACCCCCTCTTAGTTGTATTGTGGATTGTTATTCCTACCAATTGGTATCAGAGCGTGTGGTCCTCAGAGAGAAAGCTTAACAGCTTGAGGTGATCATAGAGATGGCACTCTATAGGAAGGATGGTCCTAAATTTGATCCTAAAAACTTTGATAGTTGGAAGAACAAGATGTGAACACATTTATTGTGTTTAGGCATAGATTACTGGATGATTACAAAGAAGAAGCAAACCCTGAAGACTGAGAATGATTCTCCATCTTCTACCGATCATGATAAGAAGCTATTTTCAAATAACATGGTTGCAAGAGAAGCACTGATTAGCACACTATCTGAAGGCGAGTTCACTGAAGTTAAAGACTAAGATTTAGCACATAAAATCTAGAATAGATTAGAAGTATTATAAGAAGGGGATAAATATACCAAGCACGCAAAGTTACAAAAATAGAAAACAAAGATGGAGAAGCTACAAATGTATGAGGATGAAAGCATTAGAGACTATGTTCAAAGGGTCACAGAAGTAGTAGTTGGAATCAGAAACTATGGAGGTACTTATGATGAAGAGGAATTTATTGCAAAGATCCTCAGATCATTGAATCCTGCATACAAATTTAAGGCAATGTCTATTCAAGAAACTATACCCCTAATTCCAAACATTAGCAGAGAGATGTTGATTGCAAAGTTAACTACCTTTGAAGCTGTGAAATTAGGAGAAGCTACACCTAAAGTTGAATCTGCATTTAGGGCATCTGCACACAAGAAAGTATCTGCACTCCTGAGCACAAGCAAAGAAGACCTAAAAGAAGAGTTTGGTGAATATGCTGAGGAATGGGAGAAGATAATGGAAGAAGAAAGGTAGATGGAAGAAATTGTTGCACTAATTGCTAGAAGAGAAAAAAGAGGTAAGGGAAAATTTGAAGGCAAGTTACCCTTGAAATATTTTTCATGCAATAAGATATGTCATTTTGCATCTAGATGTCCTACAAGAGTTCCTAAGTACAAACTTGATTATGCAAAGATTAGAAGAGACAAAGAATGTTATTATTCTAGTGAAAGAATCTCTGATGATGATGATTTAGACAATGAAGAGATTGGATCATGAAGAAAAAGCCTTAGTATCTCATGTTGACAAGAAAACTAAATTGATAATTGATAGTGGATGTTCTCATCACATGACTAGTGATAAGAAAAAGTTTGTTAAATTAGTAAATTATGATGGAGGTGTTATAAGGTTTGGGGACAATCTCCCAAAATCCATCATAGGAGTAGGATCCATCACTCTGGATGGAAAGACTAATACAGAAAATGTACTACTTGTTGAAGGATTGAAACATAATTTTTTGAGTGTCGGGCAATTAATGGATAAAAAATTTCAATTAAGTTTTCTTAATGGTAAATGCTTTATTAGAAGAAAGGAAGGAAAACTGATTGCTACTGGTTCAAAATCTAGAGGTAATGTATTTGCACTAAACACATTTGGAGCCTCTTGTTTTGTTGCGAAGGTAGATGATAGTTGGTTATGGCATAGAATATTTTGTCATGTTAACTTTGATAACATTGTGAAGGCAAGTATGGCTAATGCAGTAAGAGATCTACCAAAGATTGTGAAGTCTTATAACACTATATGTAGAGAATGTGTTATGGGAAACCAAACTAAAAGCAGTCATAAAAGCAAATCATTTATGTCAAAAAGGAAGTTGAATCTGGTACATATAGATCTATGTGGGCCTACAAGAACAAAGTCATACTATGGCGAAAGGTATTTTATACTCTTTGTTGATGAATTTTCTAGAATGATGTGAGTTACTTATTTGAGAGAAAAATCAGAAGCATTTGATAAATTCAGGTTGTTTAAAGAAAAACTAGAGAATGAATTAGGACTAAAAATAAAGTGTTTAAGATCAGACAGAGGTGGAGAGTTTACAACAAATTTATTTAATTCATATTGTGAAGAGCATGGGATAAAAAGACAAACATCTACTCCTAGGTCTTGGTATGCAAGCTTGGACAAGTATCTACTTGGACTTGGATTCAGAAAAGGTAATGCAGACAATAATCTATATTTAAGAACTACTGAAGATGGAATCCTAATAGTAGAAGTATTTGTGGATGACATTATCTTTGGAGGTGATGATGATCTATGTAAGAAGTTTGCTAAAGAAATGGAAAGTGAATTTGAGATGTCCATGATAGGTGAAATAAAATTCTTTTTTAGATTGCAAATAACTCAGAATAAGAATGGTATTTTCATTTCTCAAACCAAGTATCTCAAAGAATTGCTTAAGAAATTTGGAATGGAAGATTGTAAACCAGTAGGAACACCTATTATAACTAGAAACAAGCTAACAATTGATGATGAATCAAAATGTGTTTTTCAAAATTTGTATAGAGCAATGGTTGGAGGGCTACAATATCTGACTCACACTAGACCAGATATTGCTAATGTTGTTGGAATTGTGGCTAGATATCAAGCAGCACCCAAAGAGACACATCTAGCTACTGTAAAAAGAATACTGAGGTATCTCAAAGGAACCATAGACTATGGTTTATGGTATGATAGAAATGATAGCTTTGAACTTCATGCTTATACTTATGTTGATTGGGCAAGAAATATTGATGACAGGAAAAGTACCAGTGGTGGTGCATTTTTCCTTGGGAAAAATTTGGTTTCTTGGCTAAGCAAGAAACAAGATTGTATAGCATAGTCTACTGCTGAATCAGAGTATGTTGCTGTTGCTATAAACTACACTCAGATTATTTGGATGAAACAAATGCTGACAGAACATTGGAATAACTTTTGAAAAGCCCGTGGTTATCCATTATGATAACACTAGTACAATAAATATGTCAAAGAATCCGATGATGCATTCCAAAAATAAACATATTTCTATCAAGTATCACTTCTTGAGAGATAAGGTGGCACAAAAAGAAATCAAATTAGAATATATCAGTACAAAAGAGAAGATTGTAGACATCTTCACAAAGCCACTACTGAAAGACACCTTTGAATATCTCAGAGGTATGCCAGGGGTTCAAACCCCTCCTAGTTAGAACTAAATGATATAGAGATGCATCACTCTAGAAGTGTTCAGAGCCTTATCATTTTCTGGACTGGATGTAGGGATCTACTCCTTAGGGGGAGTGATCATGGAAGAAAGTTTATATGTGAAGGCAGTTGAAGGCTCATGGCACCCTTTTCCATTGCTATCAAAGGGGGAGTGTTGCTATGAGAAAATCTCTACCGTTTGGGGAGATTATTCAGTTGAAGGACTTTGGATTGATATAACTTTGGGATAAGATTTTCCCATATGTTGACATTAATGCTAAAGGGGGAGATTTTTGGATATTGCTAATGCATGGGTGGTGATTGACACATTTAATATGTTTAATCACTATGTTTTTGAATGGGCACTCATACTGTTGTCATTTGTGTTTTGTCACTGATGTCAACATATGCTTCTATGAAGGAACCATACTAGTAATCGCAATGTACAGTTAGTGTATGGATGTTTCAGATGCTGCAAAGTTAGGTAAGAGTTTAGGAGGATGTTTTGATCTTATATCTAAGATCTCATCATTAGATGTTTCATATTAAGAAAGTTACAACTATTTTTGTAAAGACTGGTCATTGGACTGTGACAGTGAGAATTCACAGAGTTAGCCTCTGAGTTTTTTGTATATCTTTCAGAGGATTCAAATTCAAGGTATGTGAGATTAAAGGATGATAGAAAGGACACTAAAGAATGCTCATTAGTCAGCATAAGGTATGAAATGATTAGTGATGTTATCTATGGCGTGTGTTTTGGTGATGGTTTATTCTGAAGCTGACTCAAGGAATGAAGCATGTGTTTTGTTTGGCAAGCATAAATTAAGGATGTCGGTCCTTAATCATTGTAGACTTGTTGTAGATATCATGTGTATCTTACCAAGGGTTTATGTAATTACTTGTAATTAAGAAAGCCTCATGGGCTGACCTGATCTTGGAAAATTGTAGTAAGGTATAAATGAAAGGTCTTTTCTTTGGAAAAGACATGGATGGAATATTTGTGATATACGGAGGTTGTAAAAGCTGTGAGCTTGTGTCTACTATATGTAGAGCAGAGGATTACTGGTGGACTTCATTGGAACTGATCAAGCAAAGACAATTGTTGGAAAATAGTTCAAAAGATTATGTATTTCTTCATATACACCTATTGTGAACTAGTGAGTTCTGAAGGTGGATTTAACCTTCTTTGGGTAGTGAGCCTTGGGCAATGAGCCCTCTCTTGTTCTTGACTCCTAACAGGGTCTTTCCTCTAATAAGGACTATGTACTATAATGTTTCAATAAGCTCCTAATAGGGCTATATCTTCTAACAAGGATTACTATACTCTCAGTACATCATTTGTGGGTGCTAATTCCCACCAAGGTTTTTACCTTTAATAGGGTTTCCCCGAAACCAAAATATTGTGTTATTGAGTTGGCATTCATTGTGTTCATTGGATCTAATTTTGATGAGCTAAAAGTTTAAAGTTTAATATTCTGTTATACAACTGATTCACCCCCCCTCCCCTCTTTGTTGTATTATGGGCTATTATTCCTAACCAGACCTCGATCTCTGCTTCCAGAATATTTCCTCCTACCCTATGATATTATGGTATTCTATTAAGATAGATTTCTCCTTATTCAATCTTTTCTCATCATATCCCTCTTTTTGGATTTCTTCTTGAATGAGGTTTAGGTCAGTGAGCCTCTTACCTTTAACAATAAAGATATGGCCAAATTCTTCCTTGTTCCATTGTTTGACATTGAATTTGATATTCTTTAGCTTTTTTGCCACCCTAAACATTGTAGTGCCTTGAACATCAATATTCCACCATTCTTTTATTTTGTTTTGCAGGTTTGGATGAGAGACCCACATCTTTTTGAATCTGAAGGGGAAGTTCCTTTTCTTGACTATCTGGTCGAGGGAAAGGTATATGGGAGAGTGATCAGAGCCAGCCTGACCAAGGCAAAGAGATTAAGAGGCTAGTGATTCATCCAGTCCAACATGATCAAGGTATGATCCAACCAGATTTGGATGTAGTCCCTTTCTAATCTCTTGTTTGACCAGGTGAAGTCAGCTCCTTGGAGATCCATATCAAGGAGAGCCTGGTCATTCATGAAATCCATTAAGTCTTTCCTATTTTCTAGGTCTAGGGATATCCTGCCCTATTTTTCCCATTCTTTGAGGGGAGTATTGAAGTCCCCCATTATAATACCCTTTATCAGGTTTGAGGAAGCCAGAGTAGATTTGACCTTGTCCCAGTAGGACCTTCTACCTTTTTTGGAGTTAGGTGCATAAATATTCAAGATGAACTAGCTATCGTTATCTTTAATTTTAGTAAATTGCAAGAGTAGAAGGTTACCTTCTTTGTAGATGACTTCTAATTTGAGATGAAAAGAGTTCCATGTGGTCATTAGGCTTCTAGAGGCTCCATCAGAACTGGTAGCTTTGTTTTCCATGACTTTGCTAAATCTGATACACTCTAACTTGTCCTTCTGCATCTTGGTTTCCTAGATTAAGAAAATGATAGGTCTATGGTCCCTTATCATATTTATAATTGCATCCTACTTGTGTGAGCTATTTAACCCATGTATGTTCCAAGATATGACTTTCATTTCTTATTGGAGGTATAGACTGCCTGGATGGTTTTCGAGTCCCATCTGCTATATTCTTGCTAGCTTCTTCTTTCCTAATCTAACTTGCTCTCTTTCTCCTTGGATTTTTTGGTTTGGCCCCAACATCTACTTTATTTATGCTCCTAGGTGCTGCAGGGGATACTAGAGAGGGATCTCTACTGTTAGATTTCTTCTTCTTCTAAACCATGGACAAACCCTCATTTTCTTCTTTGTATATCATGAAGAGCTCTTCCATTTTGGTGAATTGCCTTGGGGAGATAGAAACAATCAATTCTTCCATTTTTAGAACCTTCCTTGAGGCCGGCTTCTCAGGACAAGGATGGGAATCTTGGAGGGGGTGCCTTTCTACTTATTCAGTTTCATGCTGGAAAAGCCTACCTCCAAAGGGGATTCAAGGGATTCCAAGACAATGGATATGAAGGTCATTCCAGGGCATGAGTTGCCTCCTTCAGCCAGACCATCTTCCTTGGTCCCTTTCAAGCTTTCTTGCTGGATGTTGACTTCCAAACCTATGCCATCCAACGGGGGGAACTCCCCTCTGATTTCTAAGTTTTCTTTCTATTGTCTAGACAACTCCCCTTCTTTTGTATTTTCCTTTTCAAGCCTAGTTTCCTAGGTTCCAGGATTGACATCTTCTTGTTCATTTTTATTCCACACTCTATGAGTTTTTCCCTTAGTGCCCTCCTACGGTTTAGTCTTCTCCCTTGTTGGGTCTTCCTGTTCCCGACTAATGTTTTTGCTAGAGTTTTTCTTTCTTTGGGAGATTTTTCCGTTCCTTTCTTTCTCAAAGCTCTAGAACATGAGACATAATTTTTCAATGTGTCCTACTTTCTTACAATGGAAACAGGTAAAGGGGACACTTTCATAGTCTAGTTTCTGCACATGTTTTCCCATTTTGGATAAAAAAATCTATGGTTTTTGGCATGTCTTGGACTTCTTCCACCCCTATGCAGATCCTAGCATAGGTAAGATGTCACCTTGCCACTCTCACTGGGTCTATCGAAAGAAGGGTGCCAAAGGATTCAACTATCCCCTTGAATACATCTTCATACCAAAACTCCAAGGGTATTTTTGGTAGTCTAACCCACACCAAGGCTTGGACAAAGAAGGAATCATTGAGTTCAAGCTTTGGCATCCATTTTTGCAACACCAGAGTGGCCTTTCCTATTGCCTAGGTGCTAGTGCAAAGGATTTTATCAAGGTTCTCTTTGCAAGAGAACTCAAATGACAAAAAGCCCTTTTCCATGGCTGTGATTTGGACTTGGCCCTTTAAGTCCCATTTATTTTTAGCAAAGATCCTAACTATGTCAATATTAGGTCTTGACCCAACAAATTTTCCAACTAGAGTATGATCCATGGTTGCTATGTTGTGATCAACCATCTTGTTAGGAATCTCAATGATGTATTTTCCTTTTTCCTTGTTTGATAAATCCTTAATAGAAGGGAAAGAGGACTTGCCTATGGGTTTAACCCCAAAGAGAGTTGACCACCAACGGTTGAGGGATTTTTCATCTTGGTCACGTTCTTGGGTCTTTGTGGCTATGGGTGATCTTGGAGGAATGCCCATATTCTCTTCCACCACCCCTTCACCCTTTCTAGGGTCTTTCTACTTTTCACATGGGACCCCATCCTTTTTCTCTGGGTCTACAGAGTCCTATTCTGCAAGGGATCTATCAAAGCAGGCATCGCTTAAGGATTCCATAGCTTGTGGGCCTTGATTCCCACCCACCTTCGAATTCAAAAAACCTCTCTCTCCCACTTTTGTCACTCCTACGCTTGCCATTAATTATTTTTGGAGTTCGAATTGCAGCTTTGTTGCTATAACCAAGTGACTGTAATGTAGAAATTTTTGGCCACACATCTATTCAATAAATTGAACACCATTTTTGTTGATCTTTATTTGCTGATAATAGGTTCCTAGAATAACAACTAAACTAGTTGGATATGTCTATCCATCATCATCTACACTTTCTTCTGGCAACCTGTATTTTTCTTTCGTGCATCTTAGTAGATAATAATCTACACTTTCTGCATTTTGAGGATCTGCAACTACATAAAAAATATCACCTATACAAATGGATTCTATTAAAATTAAACATAAGTTGCATGATAAATTAAAAATAAATAAAAGAACATGTATGTTCACGCACTTGTAACAACTAAATAAAAAATATGCTCATAATCAACTGAATATATAGGATCATGAATGCTTATGTCAATTTCATCATCTTCTTAAGGAGGCATTCTGATTAACTCCATATCCCATCATGAAACATATCCATTTTCAATATTTGCACATTGACTCATTAGATTGTCCTCAACGCAGTGAACACAAAAACATGATTTTTCTCTTACTTGAATCAAAAGAGGCTTGTGTTGTCATGTAGTGATCAATTGATGTAAACTTCAAATACCAACAATTCTTTGACAATTGTAAGGACTAGATTGGTCTATATATCTATTACAAATATGAAATGAAAGTTGCACATTTTTAGATCAACAATTATGATAAGATAGATGAACACGAAATCAAATTTTAATTTAAAATTTTATAACAAAATATAAATTACCTTTCACTTCCCAAAAATAACATTTGTTGTATTTGGTGTCCTGAGGAGAAAAATGACTTTGACACCATTCAACAATTTTATTTGAATTCTCTATCATGTTACTTGTAAATTTTTGAACTATCAGTTTAAAGAAAATGGATCTAAGCTAAAATTATATTATTTTATATCTATATATATATATATATATATAAAACTATTGAACACCATTTGTATTTGCAAGTTCATGTTGGCAAATTGCACGCTTCACACACACTCCTGCTTCATTGCGCTCTCCTTTTCCATGTCCACTTTCAAAGAAGTTCCACAGAAACTTAACATTACATCTAGCATGTTGCATGGCTAGCCAGTTAAAGGCTTTTGTATATTTAAATTGTGCCACAAAATTAAGTTGTACATGCATACATACATGTAATCCTTTAATAATTTAAGAAGTAATTAAATGACAATGAAAATGAATTGAAGTAGATACAGTTACATGCACAACCATCAGACCAAATCTAGTGTTGTGAATCCTTTATCCTGCGATTTGTAATATCTTCAAAATACATTGCAAAATAATGAGCCACATAGCAACTATCATGAACCTTATCATCACTGATATAGAAATGAATCTCCTTGATGATAATGCGTTCATTTGGATTGGTACTTTTTACCTCATCCAAATCAAGTTTTACATGTTTATATGTCACTTAAAAAAATATTGAAACCTGCTAAGAATGATAATATTGAGCTTGAAGCTCTATTTGAGGAGAAAATGTATAGTTCTAAGAGAAATCTACAATTGAAAGAATACAACCAGGTGGAAAACAATCTTTGGAATCATGAAACTGTTTAGCTTTCCATCGTGCATCGTGACAATGCTAGGTATGTGGATAAATTAGAGTACGAAATTTGGTCATAAACTCAAGGTAGGGAAATTCACTCTCCTTCAATACAATTTTTTTGGATTCATCTCTGATCTTTGTTCAATATGTCTCATATTAAAATCTTTTCCACAAAACTGGTGTTAAAACATTAATATTCTCAATTTGCAATGGAAATTTATGTAAATCTCAACAATCATTGCATGCATTCTTTATACATTGTACTTTGAACTCATCTAAATCTTCTAATTTATCACATAAAATAGACTTCACAAACTGTGTCATACTTCTAGGGATGACCATATTTGAATCAAGAACTTCCATAGATTTTTTATTTGATTGCAAGTATAGATGAAACTCAACATGATTTTGACAACAACAAGTTTCATGAACCTTATTTATGCATACAAAGCAAGGGCACAACCTCTCAAATATTATTTGACATATTTTTAGATCTAAAAATTCTTGCTTGAATGCTTCAAATAATTCACTTTGTGTTGTATCTATAAAGCGTTTTGGATGTGCATTTTTCATACCAATCTCTTCATCTTTCTTTTGTATTCTATTCCCTCTATTAGAAGGAACATGAGAGTGAGCTGCCCAATATTCAATGACCCATTTTTGCATCTTCAAATTTTTTTTCTTTTCGAGGAAGCCTACAAATATTTACCCAATTCTTTTCAATGTTTTCATCTAACATATTTCTCTTCCTGGTATATCTTTGAACAATCCTTCTAGATACATTTAGTAAATAAAAAATTGCATGTACTTATTTTCTTTGTGTCAACCTCCTACTAGATAAAGTAGTCATCAATTCTCCACGTGCAACACTTAAATTGACTCCTCGACTTGAGTTGTTAATGTCATTCAATGCATCTTACAAATTTTCAACTATTGTTCGATTTACATTGTTTCCCAATTTTTTCTTGTTATCAACACCCAACAACTCCAAAATAAGAGTCATTTCTTTTTTCATGAATAACCTAGCAAATAATTGAGCTCTTCCAACCATACTTTTATTTTTAAAATATTCATCCCAAAGTTTTTTGCAATGCATTTTAATTTTACTTTCAGATAACATTTGTTCAGATGAAATTTGACTTAAAAATGAGTCCTCATTCATCTCCATCAAATTTCCCATGATAAAATATATATTTCCACCTTCAGAACTACCAATTTGTTCCCCTGCTTGAATATCATCTTGTTGAATATCAATAGGTTCTTCTTGAGCTTCAAAAGGTTCTTCCTGAACTTAAATAGGTTGATCTTGATTACATTTTGTATGACCTTTCATTTTTTCATCCATTATTCGATCATATTTTTTTGTTCTATTCCTTTTATTCTCCATTGCAAAAACTATTCAAATTGAGAGCTTCAATTCACCCGCAAACACAAAACCATATAATTCAAGTACTACTTTAACTTTAATTCAAGTACTAATTGAACAATGCTTTAATTAAAAACATAAAAAAAACTAAAGTAATTAATAAATTTGCAAAAAAACCATTAAAAATCTATAAAAAATGATTTTATTTAAAAAATCATTTATTCCTGATGGATTTTATCATTTTGTCAAATTTTTAATTCAAAAAACAATTCTTCCCCCCGAAAAAATAAAAAATAATATTAATAAGTTCATAATTCAGACTTACTAATTGAACAATGTTTTAATTAAAAACAAAAAAAATTTAAAATAATAAATAAATTTGCAAAAAACATTAAAACTCTATAAAAAATGATTTTATTTAAAAAATCATTTATTCTTGGCTGGATTTTATAAATTTGGTAATTATTTTAATTCAAAAAATAGTTTTTATAAATTTGAGATTTGAGAGGCATGGACATCGACAATACCGCATTTGGTCACTCTTAGTTTTGACCGAACCTGTTTTGGCTGAACCTATTTCAGCTGAATCGGTTCCGACAAACCTGCTCTAGTCAAACCGGTTCTAACCGAACCTATTATGGCCAAATTGGTTCTGACTGAACCTGTTTCAGCTAAACTTATCTAAGTGGCATCCCATGTGGTAGCCAAATAAGCAAAAAAAGGTGAGTCTCAGAAGTTCTCACTTCTGGATCTGAATTCTCTGTCAAAATTTAACTTTCTGTAAAATCTAAAAATACCATTTTGTAGAGCTCAGAGTCAAGATTATGGTCATGTAATTTCTATTATGTTTTGATTACATATAATATATTATAAGTTGAAAATACTTCAAGTAGGTATTTTAACATTTAAGAACATGCTCATTCGAAAAAGACAAAAACAAATCATGTCAGAAAAATTTAAAACTTATATTTAATACTAGAGGAGAGAGTCCTCTTCAAGAATATATAATTTTTATTTTGATGGTGTAGATTTGATAGGGAAAATTTGGTGGGAACAAAAAACTATTGATTTCGGGTAACACCAACTTTGGATAGTTATAATAGACTAAATATATACCGAAATCCAATCTTTATTTTTTATGCACTAGCTATACATGTCATGTAAAATATATTCTGAAATCAGAGGAAAAAAATATTATTTGCATATAGTTTTTTGTTGGGAACTAGACCCTATATTTTTAGCATATTTCAGTAATAAAAAAAATTTCTTAAAAAATTAAAAAACTATGTCAATTTTTGTCAATGTTTTTTAAAAATATTATATGCATAAACTTCATAAAATTTTACACATTTCATTAGTTTACATCATCTTCAAATTCTAAACACAATTGCCACTTTTATGTCGTTAAAGTTGAAAAATTTGCATGTTGTCGACCTTTTCCTTTATAAAAGTGTGACAGAGGTTTGTACTTTTACCCTATGAAATATGATAGTAATGAAAAAAAACAACTATCTCAGACTTCACCATCATCCATGAACTGATCACCAAGAATACTAACATAAACCTGTGTCAATCAAGAACAAATTCTTGTGATCCTTCAAATCACGAACCAATTGAGTTGAGAACATAAATACATGTCCCAAACACATTATAAGGTTAGAAATAAAAAGTAATGTAACATCAATCCACACCAATTCAAAAACTATCAAATTGTCTCTTCTTGAACAACCAAAACACCATTCTCTAATCAATCACCTATAACTTACTCAAATCATAATTCTAACCTCTATAAATTGACAAAATTCAAGTAAAGACATGTCGAAAACCATCTATATGTTCATTGTATCTAATATTTAACATAGTAGCCATACCAAACCAATTTTCTCACTCAACATCATAAAAACACTATCATAAATAGTAGAAATATGTTGACATCAATGAAAAAACATCAATGCCAGCACATATATGCATAATATTCCCAAAATCTCCCCCTTTAAAATTAATGAAAATATAGGATGTGAAAATCAATCAAGACACAAATAAATGAAATCAAGAATACTACCATTAAGATTCACTATATTATTTTTCAGAGTCTATCTAATAAATATTCTCCCTCTAGTAACTGTTATACACTAAATTTGCACCCTTAGTTCAAGCTCTCGTAGTCTTGATAACTCAGTATAACAAGGGAATCATCTCAAGGTTGTGGGACCTTTTGCTAACCGAGATGAGACCTCCAGATTCTAGGCCGGTTCCTCTTGGATAATCACCCTGATTTGCTTTTAACAGGAAAGTAAACTTTGACGGGAAAGGGTTAGAAGGAATGCATGAAAGGGAAATGACATGAAGCAAATCTACCTACTACGTGATGCACCAAATCTAGGGTTTGGTGAAATCAATGGAGGAATCAGGTCTAATAGGTCACCACTCATTGGATAGGTTTGCATAAGTATTTCATAGGAAGGCTTGAATTGAAAACTCAACCTATGACCTGCAAACAAACATCCTTTTCTACAACTAGGTGTAGGAATGAGACAAGGCTGCTAGGGGCTGTAGTATACCCACAAAACACCTAAATCAGATCAGACACAGGAAACACACAAAATTGCAGAAAGCAAGAGGAACTAGAAACCCCAATTTCTATTGAAAACATTCATAAACTTCAATCCAATAAGAGACAAACTCAGACAAGAAGGCATGAGGACAATAAGAGTGCCACAGAATGCTTTGCAATATTTGAATTCATCAATGAAAACTTACAAGATGTGGGAAACCAGAGAGTAGGAAGGAATGCTACAGATAGTTTTCCAAGAAAAGAGCCTTTTCCTTTTTACAAAATGTTAATTCTGAGCACTACAGGCTCCAAAAAAGAATATATACACCACTCACTGCACACAGGTAGAAGTCAAAATATCTCTGAATTAGGGCTACATAGATATGCATTATAATAATCATCCCTAAAATTAGTCACTTCTGATCATAAATGTTTTCTCTAAATATCATGGCCGATCAGATATTTCTCCCTTTGCGTGTCCATCTTTGAATTGATCAACCTGCAGACATAAAATCCTGGATTCAACAACCTCCCTGCAAGCCCATACTGCCATGAATGCGCAAAATCTAATTTTTAGATCCCGAAAAGGACCCAAAATGACTACCCAAAAGATCTCTGCAAATTCTCCCAATTGCAACCGCCCTCTGAAATCATCAATTTTCTTCAGCTACCAGCACTTGTAAATGCTCATCTTGGAAGAGAACCCACGGAAAAAAGATGCACCGCTTAAAAATACTACTGGTCACATGATCGCATGAGCTAAAAAAGCCTCATGCGATCATGCGACAAGCTTCACTGAATACTACCACCGCTTGACACACAGACACCTAGACCCATGAGATCCACCACCTGTAGCTGCTAATGGCTTGTCAAATGAAGAGCCCATGCGATCATGCGACCAACCGTAAGAGGTTACTCGATAACCGCTGGTGGCACCACCGAAACTACTGGCGTTGATTGCAAGAATAACCCCGGGTTCACTTTTCCTTTTGTTCGCCAAGTCACATTATCCTTTCTTAACCTTGGGCTCCATCTGGCAACTACATGAAACAAGCTAACTGTGCAACCACACTCTTTCTTTACCAACCCCCAGCCCACAGACCATTGCACCATTTTGAAAAAATCAACGGTCGCATGATCGCATGAGCTGAAAGGCCTTCATGTGATCATGTGACAACCTTGAGAAAACATGGCTCTTCACCACCAATGATACCTCAGGCCTGCAAAAAATAGCCACCTGCCAAACCCTTGCCACGTGGCCCAACTGGAACCGAACACATGGCTGGACCCACGACCACACCAACTGAAAGCATCAGGAGGATCTAACGGTGGTCATATGATCACATGGGACCGAAAGATCCCATGCAAACATGTGACCACCATAGATCTTGCATCTATGTGGGCCCATGTTACCTTTGCCGACCACCAGCCAGCCACCAAAGTCAAAGACCCGCTGATCGTCTGTCACATGGTCACATGCGGTCAAGGGGCCGCATGGGATCATGTGACCAAATGCATGACACCACCCCCACTAACTTGGAGTTAACTATGAGATGCCCACTACGAACCACTGACAGTTTGTCGCATGGTCGCATGGGCTCGAAAGAGCCCATGTGATCATGTGACCAATCATAAGATTCTACCACTGACCGCCACCGTAGAAGTTGACCGTCGAAGACCATGCATGATACCGCATCAACAGTTGTCATATGATCTCATGGAATTGGAAGATCCCATGTGATCATGCGATAGCCATTGGATGTTCACTGCGTTGGCATAGCCTTAGGCTCTAGGACCCACCTATCGGAGTTGCGCGCTTAGGGTCAAAAATGTAGAAGGTGCTAAAAACATAGAGGGTTTTCGAGTGAAGGTCGAAAACACACCAAATTTTTAGAGTGGAGAGGTCGAAAACACATCGAACCTTCAAACCAAAAGGTAGAAACTTCCCGAGCCTACAAAGAGGAGTTCAAAAACACACTGAGTTTTTGACACTTGAGCATTTCACTTGGAAAATAGGGCTGTGGCTGAAAATGAACAAGAGGGAAATTTTGGTCAACATTTTGGTGACCTCTGTGGGATGTCAACCTGCTAGACATAGACTAGTTGCCTTGACAAAAATCCATTGGGCATGGGGTCATTTCTGGAACACAAAAACTTGACAGGGGCAAAAATTGAACTGGGAAGACAAACCTGTGCATGAGCACTTCTTGGAAAGCAAGAAACTACTCTAGAAAATAAGGGAAAGAAAATAGGGAAACCTATCCTAACCTAAACTAACTAGTGTAGAGACTTGGTTAAAGAAAGCCATTCACTGGCATGTTGAAGTAGCTACCTTTCCTTCTTAGGATATTTTGCATTGGACTCATGAGGATAGCTACGAAGATAAGAGGCATACAAAGATTTGACAAATGAGGATGCACTGCCTCTGCAAAAACAAGATCAAGTTCACTCACCTCAAATGGATCAAATGGAGGTGTCCCAGTGAACTCCTTTTGGGCCAAGTATCTGATGGGGCAGCCTCTTGAAAGTCTGAAGGTAGGACTTTCATTGTTGGTTTCTCCTTTATCTTCATGGGTGCCCTCCATCATAGACAACCATGACAACTCCTCATCCACAACTAGGGGACTATCATCTTCTTCTTTTAAACCAGCCAAGAGCTCATTACAATTAGGCTCCATATACAAGCCATCCATGATGCTTCCCAAATAATCCTTGCCAAGGCTCTGGTTAACTTTTGTACATTGGGAAGCCTCCTCCTCAAAAATGAGATCAAGCTCATGAATTAACATATCTTCAGGATCAACCTCTTCTAGCTGCTGCAATTTTACAGAGGTGGCTATGATCACATCTTCCTCATCCTACTCAACAAAACTAGGCAGCTCATCTAACAAGTACAAGGCATCCATTATAGAGTCAACCTCCTATTGATGATAGACCTTTTGTTCTGATTGACCTTCAACCATAGGCAATGGCATGGTCTCTTCTGCATCATCAAAAAAAGGAGGGAGCTCATCATCCAAATCAGCCAAGAGCTTAGGCTGAGCATCAATGTCCACCTCCACAACTTGCTGCTCATTTTCACCACAGTCATCACTCTACACTGATACCTCAGATTTTTTCTCCTCTTCAAATAGAAATTCATTTTCTACCAGTCCTTGCTCAGACACTAGGCTAGTGTCCTTACAAAGGCTTGGCATTTGACAGCCAGGAGGAAGAGTCCATTGGGGTATCCATATTACTTCATCATCTTGAGAAACCAGAGGGGCCTCTTGGGATGAAAATCTTTCTTGAATAGGCTGCTCTTGCAAAGTGGTAGGCTGAATCTCAAGCACAGGCTCTTGAACAGAATTTTTTGCCTTAAAACTTGGGATGTGAAACTGAGGGAGAGAGGGGGGAGACAAAGAAGGCATAGCAGCTTTAAAGCTTGGAAATGAATGCTTAGTAGGCTCCTCATGTGTAGGTTCTTGAGATAAATGGTCCCTCCAGCTTGGAATCTTAGGCCTAGGAGCCTCTTGTTGAGCAATCAGTGATCTCAACCTTGCTATCTCAATGTCAGCTCGACATCTAATCTCTTCTTGAAACTCTCCTGCTTGCTACTCATCAACAAGAGTTTTTGTCATTTGGTAAGGAGTTGCCCCTTGCTCATAATTTTGAGCCTCCTGCTCTCTCTGCTCCCTGAGCTCAGATACTTGTTTGACTAAATCAAGAAATAGACTCTTTGCCTCCTACATCTCCTTGAAGTCTGAGTTGAGAGTCTGCATCTACTACTGAATAGGTTGAGAAGGGGAGGGTGGGTGGTAAGCATGATGGGGAAGCTAGCCTTGCATCTGCTATTGTGCCTCTTGTGCCCATGATCCATCTTTCCTAAGAGCTCTCTCATAACTTTGCACAAGGTCAAATTCATTTGACTTTGGGTGACTTTGGTAAGGTTGAAAACTAGCTGGTTGAGCATTACTCTCATGATAGGATGGTGAGTAACTTGACTGTCCATAGAAACTTGACATGTCTACTCATGTAATCAGCTAGAACTTGAATATGAAGATTGAAAATATACCAGTACTTGACTCCTTTGAAACTAGTAGACTTTCTGGAGTCGCCAGATATGCAGCAAAATGACCTCTTCTAGGCCTATAGCATGCTACCAGCATATCAAAGATAGCATACCTTGAACATGAATCTGACTTCAGTCCCACCAAGCATGCTAGAAATTGTTATACACTCAATTTGCACCCTTAGTTCAAGCTCTTGTAGTCTTGATAACTCAGTATAACAAGGGAATCATCTCAAGGTTGTGGGACCTTTTGCTAACCGAGATGAGACCTCCAAATTCTAGGCTGGTTCCTCTTAGATAATCACCTTGATTTTCTTTTAACAGGAAAGTAAGCTTTGAGGGGAAAGGGTTAGAAGAAATGCATGAAAGGGAAATGACATGAAGTAAATCTACCTACTAGGTGATGCACCGAATCTAGGGTTTGGATCTCAGTATAGAGGAGTGAAATCAATGGAGGAATCAGGTCTAATAGGTCACCACTCACTGGATAGGTTTGCATAAGTATTTCATAGGAAGGCTTGAACTAAAAACTCAACCTATGACCTGCAAACAAACATCCTTTTCTGCAACTAGGTGTAGGAATGAGACAAGGCTGCTAGGGGCTGTAGTATACCCACAAAACACCTAAATCAAATCAGACACAAGAAACACACAAAATTGTAGAAAGCAAGAGGAACTAGGAACCCCAATTTCTATTGACAACATTCATAAACTTCAATCCAATAAGAGACAAACTCAGACAAGAAGGCATGAGGACAACAAGAGTGCCACAGAATGCTTTGCAATATTTGAATTCATCAATGAAAACTTACAAGATGTGGGAAACCAGAGAACAGGAAGGAATGCTACAGATAGTTTTCCAAGAAAAGAGCCTTTTCCTTTTTACAAAATGTCAATTCTGAGCACTACAGGCTCCAAAAAAGAATATATACACCACTCACTACACGTAGGTAGGAGTCAAAATATCTCTGAATTAAGGCTACATAGATATGCATTATAATAATCATCCCTAAAATCAGTCACTTCTGATCATAAATGTTTTCTCTAAATATCATGGCCAATCAGATATTTCTCCCTTTGCGTGTCCATCTCTAAATTGATCAACTTGCAGACACAAAAGCTTGGATTCAACAACCTCCCTGCAAGCCCATACTGCCATGAATGCACAAAATCTGATTTTTAGATCCCGGAAAGGACCTAAAATGTCTGCCCAAAAGATCTCTGCAAATTCTCCCAATTGCAACCACCCTCTGAAATCATCAATTTTCTTCAGCTACCCACACTTGTAAATGCTCATCTTGGAAGAGAACTCATGAAAAAAAGATGCACCGCTTAAAAATACCACTGGTCGCATGATCGCATGAGCTAAAAAAGCCTCATGCGATCATGCGACAAGATTCACTGAATACTGCCACCACTTGACACACAAACACCTAGACCCATGAGATCCGCCACCTGTAGCTGCTAACAGCTTGTCACATGGCCACATGGGCTCGAAAGAGCCCATGCAATCATGCGACCAACCGTAAGAGGTTACCCGATAACTGCTGGTGGCACCACTAAAACTGCTGGTGTTGACTGCAAGAATAACCCCAAGTTCACCCTGGGTTCACTTTTCCTTTTGGTCACCAAGTCACATTATCCTTTCTTAACCTCAGGCTCCATCTGGTGACTACACAAGATAAGCTAACCACGTAACCGTGCTCTTTCTTTACCAACCCCGGGCCCACAGACCGTTGCACCATTTTGAAAAAATCAACGGTCACATGATCGCATGAGCAGAAAGGCCTTCATGCGATCATGCAACGACCTTGAGAAAACATGGCTCTTCACCACCAATGACACCTCAGGTCAGAAAAAAATAGCCGCCTGCCAAACCCTTGCCACGTGGCCCAACCGGAACCGAACACACAGCTAGACCCACGACCACACCAATCGAAAGCATCAGGAGGATCTAACTGTGGTCGTATGATCGCATGGGACCAAGAGATCCCATGTGAACATGCAACCACCATAGATCTTGCATCTACGTAGGCCCATGTTACCTTTGCCAACTGCCAGCCACCCACCGAAGTTAAAGACCCGCTGACCGTCTGTCACATGGTCACATGCGGTCAAGGGGCCGTATGTGATCATGCAACCAACCGCATGAGGCCACCCCCGCCGGCTTGGAGTTAACTACGAGATGCCCACCATGAACTGCTGATGGTTTTTCACATGGTCGTATGGGCTTGGAAGAGCCCATGCGATCATGCGACTAACCATAAGATTCTACCACTGACCGCCACCATAGAAGTTGACCACTGAAGACCATGCATGATACCGCATCAATAGTTGTCATATGATCTCATGGGATCGGAAGATCCCATGTGATCATGCAACAGCCATTGGATCTTCACTGCACTGGCATAGCCTTAGGCACTGGGACCCACTTGTCAGAGTTGCGCGCTTAGGGTGAAAAATGTAGAAGGTGCCGAAAACATAGAGGGTTTTCGAGTGAAGGTCAAAAACACACCAAATTTTCAGAGCAGAGAGGTTGAAAACACACCGAACCTTCAGACCAAAAGGCAGAAACATCCTGAGCATGTAGAGAGGAGGTCGAAAACACACTGGGTTTTCGACACTTGAGCATTTCTTGGAAAATAGGGCTGTGGCTGAAAATGAACGAGAGGGAAATTTTGGTCAACAGTAACAATATCACCTCTTTAGTTGACTCTCCCACTTTGTTTCATATTGTTTTTCACATGACTATCTCTCCCCCATTGACATCAATGGAAAAGGAACACATATGAACTTAACCATAGAGGCTAAAAAATCCATATCTCAAGAAAAAATAATAAACCTCAAGACTAACTACTCCCCCTAGGTAGTAGCCAGCAAAAACAATAATCTAAATGAAATATATCTATGTAAGAACACTGTAATGATGAATATCAATTTATCTAATCTTTGATCAAGAGAGGCAATCAGCCCTAACTTACCTTTAAGATACTCAAAAGTATCCTTAGGTAAGGGATTTTTAAAAATGTCTGCAATCTTCTCTTTAGTAAGCACATACTTCAGAATAGATAGTAATAGGCTGATCATATTCAATTCTGATATCCTTCAGCATCTACTTTGACCATACCACTCGTGTACATTATCTAACCATTCAACATCATTAAAAGAGCTCAATTAAAAATTATCATCTTTAGGATACTAGCAACCATAGTAAACTATTTCTTTCAAGTATGAATATTCTTTTAACAACCACAATGTGAGATTATTTAGATTCTTTTAGAAATCTAGGAACAATTGAGATGCATGCATAAAAGGAGGGCATCGAAGTGATCTTTTGAAAGGAAATAACCTTAACCGATATCTACGAGGACACCACGTACCATGCATGCACAAAATATTTTGTGATATATTAGTTAGGCCCACTAATATCGAGACATCATCAATAAGGAAAGAGGACGCGTAACACATGGGTGTGGACTATTGGGGAACTCAAAGCTAGTCATGACCCAAATAGAACTGCGATGAAATGTGGTATAATGTTCTATTTTGAAAAACAATGCCACCAAGAAGAAAGGGGGAACCACTACCGCACTTCATGACCCTGTGAAACTTGATTCACATGATTGATCTTTTTTGATGGGTTGACTAGCATAACATGAATTTGTATACCTTTTGGAGCTCTTCCTTTGTGAGATCCATAATAAGATAATTTATTACTAGGCTACTATTCACACTTAATTTCTCCTTTTCTTTCTTCTCACATCTGATTGATGCTTCTCTCATCTTAGTTTCAAATTTGATGAAGAATTAATTTAGTTAGGGGGCTTGATGTTTATTTGTCTCCTTGAACAAAACAAGAATATTCTTATGCATTAATTTACTTTACTATGAGCATGCATTTGTCTCATGCTTCTTCTAAACCAGGGGCTACATATATAGTCCTAAAGATTTAGCATCCATAACTGGATGCTTTAGGACATATTAGGCTCTATTTTTGTGATTTCAAGGTCTAAACGTCTGTTATACTTAATCCAAATGAATTGTATTTACTTATCCCACAACTATTTAATATCCCCAATCTCTCTATGAAATTTAAGAGCAGTTTTCCTAGGACATATCGCCAAAGGTGAACTATCCCTAGGATCTTGGGCCCAAATTTTTCCTAGAGCTTGATATTGGGGTCTTCTTTCAAGATTTTCATTTGTGGTCGACATGTCGAAAATTTAAATCCATAATTAAGGGAGTAAAGTATAAAAGGACCTCCTCTCCCCTCATTTGGTATGAGTCAATCAAATAAGCTATCAATAAATAAAGTTTAAGAAACTAAGACAAATTGAGGGTTTGGATTAAAGATTTGAAGACAAGCACCCAATTCAAGATCTTCAGGTCTCTATTTCTTAAAGATCCATCAAATCAAAGGCAATATTCTTCAATTTATGCAAGTTTCTCTCTAATGATGGCCAAGTAAAAGAATTATCAATCATGCAAGAAGATCAATTGATTCGTCGATACTTCTCTCTCTCCATTACATGATTCGATCAAGCATATCTAAATTTTTTATCTACTAGTGGAAATCATAGATCTATGCAATTTTTTGGGAATCCTTGATCCTACATAACATTCCAAGGGAAATTATTTAGATTCCAAGTTTATTAAAGTATCTTAATGGATTAAATTGATTTATCCATCTGTTCATGAGGATTTATCCAAGGTAAATAATTAATTTTCCTTTTTACATTATTTCCTTTATACAATTTTTATCTTATTTCAACGTTGGTTCCAAAATATGGGTTTGACCATGGGAAATCCCTTTTCCCAAACATTTTCCCCATTTTTTTCTATGCAAAACATGTTACGAAGGTATGATTTTTATATCTGGGTAATACATAGAGTTTTGACTTACCCTTGTCATTTTTTATAGAAATTTTTGAAGAATCTATGTATTTTATCTTCTCATTTGCATTTCCATAAGTTATATCTTCAATATCATTTTATATAAATCTTATTTGATCATATTTTTAGTGACTTCTCTATTAGATCTATTTAATAACTTAACCACCCCTATTTTTTTTCAATTACATTATTAAGTGAAGGAAAATAATTATCCCTAATAAGAGATTGAGTCACCTCTTGAGCCTATTGTGGGAATTCTTCCTTCCTAATTTGTAATTCATGAAATGAGGAAGTAATTTAATTAGTACATTATATATTGTATTCCTCTCCCCATTTTTCGTATTGTATAAGGGTACATAGTGATCATGGGGTACATATTCACCATGGAGAGTACATAGTAGCCATGGGGGTTTAAGGGGCTAATGATTATATTCCCTTAAAACATTAATCAATTTTCAGTAAGAGTAAGACAAAAATATGTCCTAGTTTCAAAAAGATGATGTACATGTAGATGTGAGATCGATAGATGTGGCAAATATGTCTCCAAATTTAAATTTCGGTAAGACCCAACTTAGAGTGAGGATATAAAATAATTTAAAGGAGATACTTATAATAAATGGCCATGATAATATTTTTATGAGAATAAATTAATAGAGGACATACATATTAATTTAAATTAATAAAGGTCTAATGAGAGAGTGTTAAATTAATGTAGGAACCTATA
Source organism: Chamaecyparis obtusa (assembly GCA_027943335.1). Taxonomy (NCBI): domain Eukaryota; kingdom Viridiplantae; phylum Streptophyta; class Pinopsida; order Cupressales; family Cupressaceae; genus Chamaecyparis; species Chamaecyparis obtusa. The sequence goes on along the minus strand of BSBK01000902.1, from coordinate 133,347 downwards.
CATGATGAAATAGTGGTGAATTGAGCACCTAATTATAGGTGCTCACTTTTATGAAAAAACCTTAGGCAAGTAAGAATATTATTGAGTAAATAAAATAGTTTTAAACAAAACATGTACATAAAAATTGTAACATAATAAATGTATAAACCAACACATAATAATTTTGTGGAAATTATGTGAGGAGGGAGTGGGAGGAGATGGGTGAGTGTGGGAGTGGATAGAAACATTTGAAACCTATGGTTTCTTGTGTTCCCAAGAAAGCCTCTGGGAGAGTGGGAATAGGAGAATATGTCGATGACGATGTAGATGATGGTGGAGTGGAGATAGGGGTTTTTCTCTAGTGGGATATTTCCCCTATTGAGGTGTATTTTCCTTCTATGGTTGATAATTGATTTGTAATGTTTAGTGGCAAGAGATATTCATGCAGTCAAAATTTATCACTTTTTGTGCTTGTCATGTGTATTTCCCTTTGGAGCAACTTTGTTGGGACGTTGAGAGATCTGAGGCCTTCATCTTGGGAGGGATTTTGGAGGTCATAAAGAAGGATTTATCCATGCAATATGGACATGGGAGACTTTTTACACTTTGGATATGGATTTGGGTGTTTCTCCAACTATTCATTCTGTCTGGTGTAGTGCTCTGGCTTTTTGGGAAGGGATCTTCTATGGTGGGGTAGTGTCAATTCTTGGATTCATGAAAAAAGTTGTCTTAGTTGCGGTTACATGTTTTGGTGGCCTCTCCTCCTTTATTTGTAGGGAAGAGGTGGAAGGTTTGTCATTTTCTATGGAATAATCCTTGTCTTGCATTAATTTATTATGGAATCTTTTTGGAACATGGGATGCCTTTCTCAAAAGGTATTTATTTTTGTGTGAAGGTTCTCTTTCTACCTTTGGTTATGGCTACTAGTTGTGGGTTCTCTATTTTTAGCTTCTTGTAGAGGATATTCTAGTTCTTCTTCGAGGGTTCTCTGGCCTTTCCTTCTAAGAAATGTGTTTTTGGCAAGAAGGCCTTGGGGTGTCCCCTAATTTTGGTGAATGTTGAGGCTTTTGTTCACATTGCATTATCTATTGGTCAAACTATTGCAATCATTTTTCAAGGTCCTAGCTTGACCTGGTTTTGATTTTGGTTAAGGTTTTACTTTTTTAGGGAGTTGTCTAGCCCTATTGATGCACACATTTTTAATCATTCTTCTATGATATGGGATAGCGATGTTTGTTGTTGGATGCACCCCATAAGGTTACTATTAAGGTGGAGCCTACTCCTATTGAGGTCAACTTTCTTTCTACTATAACTTTTTCAGTTTGTCTCACTTCTTTCCTTCTTGCACGTCTTTCATCTCTTATTGAGGTTATGATAATTTATATAGAGGTAGAAAATGGATTTGAGTTGATGGTTTTGGGTTAGTCTTTGTGGGTTGAAAATTCCCCTTTGTGATTGCATGGAAATGGGGGTGATTATATTTTCCTCTTTTAGAAGCTCACTCTCTTTTAATATTTTAGAGATGGGATTGTTTCCTATTAAGGTGGAAAGAAGTTTCTCAAAAGAGTTATGGGGTGGTTGGTGTGGATCTTTTACTCATGATAGAATTTTAGTTATGGGAGCCAAGTCAAAACCCATGAAGGTTAGGGGAGACTTTCAAAATATTTATTCTTTTCTCTCTTGAGGTTGTTTGTGTTACAACTAGTGGTTGTTCTTGCACCAAAAGATCGACCTATTAATGCTTGATACAACCACTAAACTTATGGAAGATACAAGATTTTGTTAAATCATGTCATAAACCACTATTGCGCCAGAAACACCAAGGATACTAAGGGTGTAATCCTCCTTTCTCTCTATGGTAACAATCTCCCTAGTGGAAGCATTGGGTTTGAACTTGTGACCAAGCCCTGATACAACTTTTTATAACTGGCAGTTGTCGTTGCACCAAAAGATTGACTTATTAATGCCCGATACAACCAATAGACTTATAAAAGACATAGGAGGTTGTTAAACCATGTCACGAACCACCACAGTGATGGAAACACCAAGGAGGAAAAGGGCACAATTAATATTTCTCACCATTTTAACTATTTGTTGAGGTTTGGGGAGGCTATCAAAACCCTAAGATGGTTTTTGGAGTCATACTAAAACCCAAAGTTTCCTTAGTAATCTTATTGTTGTACACTCTTTAGAAGCTATTAGTTAAGTTTGGGAGACCCTGTCAAAACCCCATATTTTTTGAAAGGATCACTTGTTTCTACTATCAAGTTTAGGGATCTAATAAAATTCTCTTGGTTCACTGTTAAGGTTAGGGGAGCCATGAAAACCCCATTTGAGGCTTTGGTCATTTAAGTTATGTTCTACTGGGCAACTAGAACTTTGTAAGACCCAAGTTTTTAAGACTGCTGACTAGTTGTTGGTGGTTCTGCCTGTAAAAGGTTCTAGGTCCCTTCAAAACCTGCTTCTACCTTTATATATATATATATATATATATATATATATATATATATATATATATATATATATATATATATATATATATATATATATATATATATATATATATATATATATATATATATATATATATATATATATATATATATATAAAATTTTTAAAGCGCTCCCATAGAATGTTATAAAATTATTTTGATATCATTTTTAGGATAGCTACTATTGTCAAATAACTAAAATGACAAATATTATAATATGTAAACATAATATATATTACAATTCAATTTTTATTTCAAGTTTTTCTTAAATTAAATATTTTTATTTTTATTTTCTAAAAGTTTGAATGTCTTGGAATTGAAATATTTATGGTGAGAATATTTTATTTAAAATATACCAAGACATATCATAATGGTGACATATATACAACTCAAATAAAGAACCTCCTCAAAAATATATATCATTTTATAAAAAAAATTTGAAAAGTTTTTTTTTTTTTTTGCATTGTGTAGATGTCTTCATAAAGATATCCTTTGATGTTTTGCAGATAATTTGTTTTTAAAAATAGAAATACAAATTTCAACACAATTTCTTTTATAGGATATCAATAAAAATATTTACTTTTAGAAAAACTTGAGTGAATTTTTTTAGAGGAGACTTCATCATCATATGTCTTTTTTTTTAGATAAATATTTGAAAATAGATCCATGAATTTCAAGACACTAAATATTTTCATAAAAAATTCTTTAAATAAAATGTGATTGGATTTTTATTTTTGGAGCTTTAAAAGAGGATCAAAAGCATGTACACGAGGTCTAGGTTGTGGGGAGGAAAATGAGTTGTAGAGAGATTTCAAGGTTTCTATTGTATCTATTGGTATAGTAAGACTTGTTTTACCCTACTTTTTGTTGGTTATATTGTTTTATTGGTCCTCTCTAGTGGGTTTGTGTTATTTTTTCCATTTCTCTTATGGATGAGGAGTGTTATCCTATAAAGGTTACAAATATTTGTATGGCTAAGTATTGATTTTGGTTCATTCTTTTCATTTTTTCCTCTTTTATATTTGTTGTAGTTATTATATATGGACATTTTCTTAGTCATTGGCTACTTAAATGTAGGGTGTTATTGGGTGAGAATTTTCTATCGTGTAGTATTTTTCACTATTTTAGACTAGTTTTGGAAGCCATTTAAAAACCCATTTGTGAAGGTATGTTGATCATTTCCTATTATTTTATCATATTTTATCTATAAATTTTTGGAAGTGATACAATTGTTTAGAATTGGAGATCAAAAAAATCTCATAGATGGTTTTCTAGAAGGTTAAGGAAACCCATTTAAAACCTATTGCAAAGGTTAAAGGAGCCTCTTAAAACGTCATGTTTAGATTGTCTTAAGACTTCAAGCTATTTGCAACTTGACCTTTGTTACTATTAATATATCTCTTGAGCTCTTGATTGTATATGTTTTTTGTTATACAACTATTGGTTGTAGATTCTAAATCTTCTTTCTAAGGGTTTCAAGCCCCATTCAAAACCTATTTAACTTCCATAAAAAATCTGAATGGAAAACAAATGAATTGTAAGAAAAATGAAAGTTATCATAAGTAGAATCTTTTATTATAAAACATAATTAAGCAAGTAAAATTAAAAAATTAATTTCATATTTCTAGTATAAAATTTTAAATTAAAGACATTTAATTTTATGATATAATGTTTAAATATATGTAATTTAAAATGTTAATTCTAATATTTAATATAATTATTAAATATCAAACACCTTCATTGAAAATTTTAAATACAATGTTTCAATTTATGAATTAGCTAAAAATATTCTTAATAAAAATATTACAAATATAAAAAGTTACTGATTACAAGATGTTGTCCATAGTGATGATGTGTAAAAGACATGCCAACTATAACAAACATTACTATATTTAAATACTCATAATGATGCATTAAATTTTTTATCATATTTTACTCACGTATATCATTTTTTCTTATTAGTTATCATTAAAAATATTTAATTTTAAAAACTATGAATGATTTTTTTTAATGAAGAGATCTATACAACTCAAATCATTTTTAAGGTACATGAATTCCAAGATATTAAAGGTTTTAATGAGTTTTAAAGTAGGATTAGAATTGTGCACATGAGGTCTAGGGTTTGGGGAAGCAACGGAGTTGCAAAGAAGGATTTCAAGGTTTCTACTATTTCTATTGTTATAGTGGGAATTGATTCTACCCTTGTTGGAGTTGCAGAGATGGATTTCAAGATTACTATTATTTTTATTGTTATAGAAGGAATTGATTCTACCCTTGCTGTGGTTGAGTATGTTGTTTTTCTTTTTGTTGGCTTTTTCTATTTTTTTTTAATTAAAGATGATCAACAGTGTCCCTTTTGTTAGAGCCCAAACGTTTAAGGGTGATAATTTCCTTTTTAGGGCTTGTATTCTTTTTGTTAAACCCTTCTATTTTTAGGTTATGATGGTCATTTCTAGAGTTTAGTGTTTCTATTTTTTTGTTTTCTCTAGTGGGCTTGTGTTGTTCTTTCCTTATCCATTTCTCTTATGGGTGAGGAGTGTTTTCTCATGAATATTAAAAATAGTTGTGTGGTTATGTATTGGTTTGGTTCATTATGCTCATTTTTTTCCTTTGGTGGTTTCTACTGAGGTGGTTGCATCCCATATAAAGCTAGATATTTTTCTTGTGGGAGATGTTGGTAGCTATTATATATGGAGATTTTCTTAAATGTTGGCTTCTTGAATGCAAGGTTGCATGTGGTGAGGATTTTTTTTTGAGGAGCTTGTTTCACTGTTGCAACTGGTTTTAGAATCTATTTCAAAACCCATTTGTGAAGGTATCTTGAGCCTTTTCTATTTATTTGTCATGGTTTATCTATAAGTTTTTAGACGTGATAGTTATAGTAGCCTTTTTAAAATTGTTTATTCAAATTAAGAGATCTTGTAAAACCCCGTGGATGGTCTAAGGTTATGGAAACCCATTTAAAACCCATTGCAAAGGTTAAGCTATCTCTTGAGTTGTTGTTTGTATATATTCTTTATTTTACATCTATTCGTTAAGGGTTGATTGTATATTGATTCCACATCTACATGTTAAGGGTTTCAAGCCCCATTCAAAACCTGTTTTACTTTAATAAAAAACTTAAATTGAGAAAAAATGAATTGTAAGAAAATTGAAAGCTATCATAAATAGAATCTTTTATTATAAAAGATAATTAAGATAGTAAAACTTAAAAATCAATTTCATATTTTTATTATACATTTTAAAATTAAAATTTTTAATTTTAAATATAATTTTTGAATATAGCTAATTTTAAAATATCAATTATAGTATTTAATATAATTATTAAATATAGGATACTTTCATTTAAAATTTAAAATATAATGCTTCAATTTTTAAATTAACTAAAATTATGTCTATAATGATAATGTGTTAAACACATGCCAATTATGACAATAATTAATTACTATATTTAAATATTCATGATGTCATATTTAATTTTTTTACCAAATCTCCTTTAATCATGACTAGATATATATATACATGTATAATTGTTGGAAATTGGAATACATGTGAAAACATATAAATAGCAAGCTTACCAAGGAGGGGATAGGTTTTTATTTAAATTCTTCTTATATTTCAGGAGGTTTAGTCTACACGAATCAAAAAATCTATGTTCCTCGTTAATCATAATATTTATTATTTTACTATTTTTTCTACCTAACGTCAATTTCCATTCCTATATAAAAACCTCCTTTATGGTAGCTTATTCTATCTAATTTTGTACAATGGAAGTGTTATACACTAAGTTTGCACCTTTGTTTCAAGCTCTCTTGGTCTTGATAACTTAGTATAACATGAGAATCATCTCCAGGTTGTTGGACCTATGCTAACTGAGATGAGACCTCCAGGTTCTAGGCTGGTTCCTCTTGGATAATCACCTTAATTTGCTTCTAGACATGAAAGTAAATCTTTTGAGGGAAAGGGATAGAAGGAATGCTTGAAAGGGAAATGACTGAAAGAAAACTACCTACTAGGTGATACACCAAAATTAGGGTATGAATTACAGCATAGAGGGATAGAATCAATGAAAGGCTTAGGTCTAGTAGCTCACAACTTACTGAATAAGCTTGCATAAGTGTTTCATAGGAGGGCCTGAACATAAGACACAACCTATGACCTACAAGTAGACATCCACTTCTGCAACTTGGTGTAGGATTGAGACAAGACTGTTAGGGGGCTGAAGTATACCCACAAAAACATCTAAATCAAATCAAACACAATAACAAACACAATTACAGAAAGTAAGAGGGATCAAGAACCCTAAGTTGTCATTGAAAACATGCATAGACTTCAATTCATTAAGAGATGATTCAGACAAGGAAGCATAGGGACATGAAGAATTGTCACAAAATACCTCTGCAATGTTTGAATAATTAATGGGAGATTACAAAATGTGGAAAACCAGAGGGTAGGAAGAAATGCCACGGATAGCTTTCCAAGAAAGAGACTTTCTTCTTTACAAAATGTGAACTCTGAGCACTAAGGCTCCAAAAAGAACTATATACAACTCAACTGGACATAGGTAGGAGTCAAAACTAACCTAACTAGGGTTACAAAGATTTTTTCAATAGAATAATATCAAACCCTAACTTAAAAAAATTTGATCATAATTACATCTCTGCAACATCATGGCCAATCAGATATTTGTTTACGTGTCCATCCCTGTACTGCAATCAACCTATAGACAAGCAACCTTGATCATCAACCTTCCTGCATAAAGTCTCACCATGAATGCTCAGGATGGTACTTTTTAGGGACAAGAAATGACCCATGATGGCTGCCTAGACTTCCTCATCATCCTTCTCAATTGCAAATATCCTAAGAATTAAATTCCTGAGCTACCCGACGTCATGCATGGCCAAAAGAATGCAAAACCCTAGCAAAACCAGCAAAAATCATTTGAATTTTTTGAAATATAATGAATAGTGACAAATTTAAAACATCACCATCGATGAGAAACCCCTCCCGACAAATGAACAGCTACAATGCACTCAAAAAATAGCCTAAACTTCCCCTTCTGATAGGTCAAATGCCACCTGGAAGTCAACAACCAATAGAAAATGAGCATGTCAGACAAGACCAACACCTGAGAAGTCAAACCAACCTGGTCCCTACATCAGACGGTTGTCGCTATGCCGCTACCCTTAAATATCATGCAAATTCCTTTAGCGGTATAATGAAAACCGTGAGATTCATCCATGTTTTAACCTACCTTAGGAAGCCGACCCCACCTAGCACATCCTTTGGTCAAACCACCGGCCAATTAGAAAATGCCACGTCACAAAATCCGGCAAGCGGACATTTAAAATTTTCTTACTGCACCTTGGCCCTATTGACAATTTCCAACTCACCCTCCTTCGACCAATTAGGAGTCTTACACCTCAGCAATATCTGACAATGGACCCACCAGACATAACCCTGGAAACAAGCAAGATCAACGATTGTCGCATGATCGCAAGGAATATTCTGGGCCCTTGCAATCATGTGACCACCATTGGATTGAAAGGAAAGGTAGCCCACTGGGCCCCTGCTGACCTATCTCCACATCACTGCCTTCAACCAATCAGGAACAAGAACCTCTGATAGAACTGACAATGGACCCACAATTCTTTTCCTTCATCAGATGGTTGTCGTTATACCACCAGCTTAAAAAGGCATCAACTTTCCTTAGCGGTGTAGTGATAGCCACAAGATCTTACTGAGCATTAACCTTTGAAGACAAAGAATGGGCCCACCGAGACAGGTGTCATCCTATCACATGGTCACAAGGGCTCAAAAGATTCCTTGTGAACATGTGATAGCCACAAGTTTTAAAGGGGTAAACTTAGGAAATATTTGCCGTTGAACTTAGGCCTTTATAGGAAATATTAAAAGGGACCCCGCCTGACAACCTAGAGGTATAACATGAAGGTGGTCAATTTTTTAGCACATGCATTTTAGAATTTTAAGTGGACTGAAAAGGTAATGGAAAAATAGAATAGGACCTAGGGTTTTTTGCAGCAACGGCTAGATTTTCAAAAAAATACTTGCAGGCCAAAGGGGTTAAAACATTTGCAGAGACCAGACGACAAGGCAGAAGCTCATAAAAATTTCTGAGGGTGTTCAATAGGGTAAAATGAAGCTTTAGCTTGACCTATGACCAAAAATGCATAGAATAGGGAATTTTGGGTAACATGAAGTGAGTAATGTGGATTGTGATAAAGGGGTGGAGCATGCAGCTAGTGCTAATGGCACCCCTGATCTCCCTTCTAAGGTTTTCACTTCTTCGAAGCCTGCAAGTTGGTGTTGATGGCACCCCTAATACTTACAATTTAGATGTCCTTGATGAGGCTTTCGCTTATTTGCAGATCCAACGAAGGAAGAGATTATCCCCAGAGCAAAAGGCTATTTTGGAAGAAAGATTCAAATAGAATAGTAAAATCGATAGCGTATGTGTATTTTTCACCATTTGATAACAGCATTTTTTATATGGCTATAAGAAAATTTTCAATTTTTTTCAAATATTTCTCTCTTTAAGCTTTTCTGTATTATTAGGGTTTAAAAACAACAGATTCATTAGATGGTATGCAATAATTTATTGGTATTCATATACTTATTAGTCAGTTCTTAAATAGAGATTTTTAATTACTTACGGTCATACATTGTTTGATCTACCGTTTCCCATAAAAAGATCTGGGTAACCCGAAATTTATAAAGTTAATATTTCCTTATTTTCAAATTATTTTTTATGTTTCAATTGATTATTGGTTTTTTTTTGACAAGAAAAATTTGTAGATATCTTTTGTTCTAAAATCTAATTCTGATACACAATCTTTTATATCATACTCGTAAAAGATTAGATTTAACTGAATAAAATTTTAGTTTATATATGTTTAAATAAATAAATTCGATCTGTGTAGTTATTTTATTTTTATTTTTGTTTGTAGACCGAAAGGAATGCTCTTGCAAAGTAGCTAAACATCCAGCCTCATCAAGTTCAAGTTTGGTTTCAGAATAAGAGGAATAGGTAATGTTGTCATATTTTTACTCACCCTTGGAGACCTAATTAGTAGATGAGTTACTGTACCCTAGTTTGCATTATTAGGTGATCTTGCTTAATATTTGGGCTCATTTCATTTGCAAAGTACATGAAGGGAAAAGAGATAAATTTCTGCATCTAAGATTACATGTACATATATCAAAGTTAAGCATGCTGCAAAAGGGAAAGAATTAAAAAAAAACCATCTATCTGAGCTCACACATGCCATGAGCATAGCCATTGCTATAGTTGCATAAATGAGTGCAAGTACATAGTAATGAATATGATTTTCAGGGGTACCAGACATTGCCTGGTAATGAGCCTATCTCCACGGTGTTCCCGGTGTGCTCCTATGATCTTGAACCTACAGATAAGAAAAGAGAAGTGGGTTAGATCCTTCAAATCTAAACAATGCTTGGTATCATAGTACCTATATACAAGTGTGAATACGTGCACTCAGCTATACACCTCTGACATAGGCTATGCTTAGGATAGGTGCATGAAGAAGGCTCTAGAAATAAAAGAAGTACCTTTGTTTTCACTAATGTGTTTGTTCCACATGCAGATACAGGTTACAACACCCATGATCAGTATTGAGTCTCCTAGTACCCTACACTGAACCGGTGAGGGTTGTCAGAAGCTCTATTCCCACAGAGTTTTTGGGAACCCTAACCATCTCAAGGAGAGGCATTGACTCATGTGGGGAGGCATTCAACAAAAGAATAGTATCAGTGGGAAACTCAGAGCCACAAAGATAAATTAGATGAAGCATGATCAAACACTAGCAAATGGGGCTTGCAGAGCACAAACGATCATAATCAGAACAAAAATGGTACATAGGTCTCCATGATTCTTTCTCAAGTTCACAACACAAGTATGTTAATTTGCATTTCAAGGCTAAGAAGAAGCTACAAAATAGTGTAATGAATGCACAACATAAGGGGGAAATCACATAGTACAATGAATAGTTGCAGTAAATGCTATGCAAATCAATAGAATAGGGCATATGGACCAATATCTTATGTAGTGACATCAGCTCTCAAGGAGTCAGGGCCAACCAAATAGAAAATATATAATGGCATTTGATATGAACATCTCAAATTAACATGATGGGCACCAAGAGATCAAAATGGTAAGCAAATATGGCACATGCACCGGTAGATGCTAAGAGGTTTAGAACAAAGCAGAACATGAATATATCAATGGAGAAACAACATATCAATCAATGATTCAAAGCATCAAGTCATTTAATGGAGGGTGACATCATTTTTAATGTAAGCATGTACCATCCCATCTAGCAATAAACTAATAGGCCTATGCATAAAAATGGCACAACATCTTAAGCAATAAGCATGCGACATTATAGCCTTCGGTCCCAATCAACCAATTTCACCATAGTAATGAAAGTAAGGGCATTAATTGGATGTGTAGGCAAGCATCAAGCAAATAGTGCACGGGCTCCAAAGGAAAAATGGATTGACATCAGCAAATATAGACATTGTTAAAGCTGAGCCTTCATTTAAATACCTTGAGATGTCATGAGCTGGCATGTACCAAGTAATAACTCATATAATGAGGGGTGTGTTTCAAGGATCAACATATATGTCAAGGAGCGGTCGATAGAGTTCATAGTTTTAATAGCAATAGCAAATAGATGGAAGAATCAATATATATGATCGGGTCAATATAGCTGCCGAAGCATCAATAAATGGTGATACATTAGGTACCCAAAGCTTACGGGACTGGCACCAACAAGTGAACCTTGCATATATACATATGCACCATGGCTGTTTAGCTATGAAATACATCTCTGCATTCAATAATTTGATCATACAAGGAGGTATATGTGTATAGAATATCATTTAGATGGAAACATTTTATAGAGTAATGCACATGATAGTGAGTGCAAGTGGTGCCCTAATCTATTGATAGCATTCATCATTAAAAAATAGTGATGCAGATGCAACTACTACTACCACATGGTGTTGAATAAAATACAAGGAAATAACATGCACAATAACCTAGTGCCAACGGGCCACTAAACCTATAGTAATATAGTCACATCAATCCTCGAATATGAATCACATAACCATGCTATCAGATATTTGAGGGGTTGAACCAACATAGGCCCGCAAAGCACACATTCTATCAAAAATCAAATGCAAGATTAAATACGGGGGGACCTCCATAGTAACAGTCTGCATCAAAGATAATAAGTAAGTTTCCCAGGGTCGAGCATGGGTTGTGCAATGACTAGTGAATTTAGACATGGCATTCATTGATTCAAACAAAGCGCAAAGGGTTCACATTATGAAGGGATTGCTATGAAGAGGGTAATAGAGAAATTTCATCAATGGCAATGGCATGAGTATCATAGTGCTCTTATCAGATAGTAGAGATGCCATATGCAATCAACATGAAATGAAATACATAGCATCAAAAAACAATGTAGAGGATTACAATGAATCAAGTGCACAATACCCTCAAACACATTCAGTGCCCTCAGTTCATAATGAACAATGCAGTTGTATGATCATAGCCCAAGCATCCACAATGGTAGAAAACATAAGCAATGGATAGTAAATAGCAATGAACATGGGCCTTGAGTATCTCAAATGTATGCAACAACAAGCCATATCCAATAGGAGCGTATGCAATGTTAAGGAAATGGAATAGTGTTATGCCCAAGCTCTCGGGCTACAAAGTCACCAAGCATTCTCTACAAATCAAAATTGTTATCATAGTCAAACCACGCCATCTGTTGGGAGTTCCCTTTGATCTTCAACTTGCAGATTTATACTTTGATGTATAACTTTAATATAACTTTGACTCTATCACCACTCCAAAGTCTACAAGGAAGAGGGTCAATTAACAAGGATCAAGAGAGATCCTCCTACACTTTGAGCCTTATTGCTCAGGCGGGTGTACCCTTGATTCACTTCTTGAAAGGAATCACTAAATGATATACAACTATATACTCTTTACTAACTACTTTAAGATTTTATCATTTGAATGTTTGTGTGTGTGGTTGATGATAATGAAATGCCTCCAGAGGATGGACCAGTGCCTTAACCTAGGGCAAAGAGTCACCCAATTACATACATTAGCTGAATACCTCAATTCAAACACAATTGAATCCAGGATAAGTGCTTTGCCTATTACCCCTCTCCCTCAGACACAAGGACATCAGATTCCTGCTTGGTTGCAAACTCACTGAACCCACCTAAAAGACTTTAATCCTAACTTTGTGAGGAACTCAGAGATGACTTCACAATACTCTTTGTTTACCATATGCTAATACACTTTGTGACACTAACATATATGAGCTTAGAACTGAAACAAGAAGAAATACACAAATGCAAGATTGGAATTCAATAGTATTTTCATTAACATATTCAGGATCAATACACAATCAGGACAACACAAGGATAGGAAAAGATACAAAATCTAGCTCCTTTATCAATATAACACTATCAACAACCAGCTGAGACCAAAGAAAGTTTGGAACCCCTACAAAATCAAAATTTTTGCAACTTATACTCCCTAGTCATCTTGGAATCCTCAAAGAGAATGCAACAAGCTACGGATGACTTAGGGTTAGGGTTTCAACCACCCAACCAACTGAAAATGGTCATAAAGTTATTACAGGGGTGGAAACCTAGGCAACCAGGAGAAAGTAAATACTGGAATGATCCTCAATCATGAAAAATTCTCTGTGAAGGTACTGAGAACCACAAAAATGCTCAAAATGTCAACCCTGCAACATGCCTCGAGCACAAAACCACATAGTACAAACCCTGCAAACAATCAAAGAACACCCTGGACCACACTACGATGGCAAACAAATCATCTCTCACAAACACCAGTCGCTTCTGCATTGAATTCTAGTCCTTCTGGTTGCAGGAAACCCTTCAAAAATTTGAATTTGAAAAACAATGATCACTTTACGACACTAGTAGCAAATCGGCGATCCGCGTTTGAATCTACAACAAATTTAAGTCCTGACCATCTGATCCTCCCTTTTCATGATCTTTATTGATTTATCTCTTAAAAGGGCCCCAGTCAAATTTAGTGAAGTGGCGACAAAGGTTTCCACTAGTTCACAGAACACTTTTTACTTTTGCCAAATGATTTAGCAATTCAGCGACCTTGTTCGCTGAATCACCAAGACTTTTGGAACGTCACCATTTATCATGCGAATGAGCGAACCCATTGAAAATTTATCAGGCCGCTAAACATTTTTATCTAGACCGCTAGGACCTTAGACCCCACCTAGGCCCGCCTTATGCCACATGTCATTACCTCATTGATGGCTCATGCTTAGTCACACTAACAAAGGACCCACCCACCTGTAAGCCTTATAATCAGATGGTAGGCATAAGATCTCATAGCTCTAACAAAACTCATGAGAACTTACATCGACCATAGATCTTGTCCTCATCACTGATCTCTTTGACAATGATCCCACCTGCCGCATCATCCACGTCAACCAATAAAATTTGAACAATCCTACACCACCTGGCAAGTGGCCCCACTGAGAACATTAAGCCACCTGGAAGATCGAACAGCTATCTGAAGTTCACATACCCATCTGAGATTCTATCAGATTACACGTCCACCGTCGGATGAAGAATCTCCTCCCATCTTTGACAACCATCTGACAAGAAAAAAAATCAATGGCCGTCGCAAGATCTTAAGCCTCTAACAAAACCGATAAGATTATACACCATTCATCAATTCACTGACAAGATCAGGACCCACTAACACATCTAGAGACTAGGTCCCACTGACATGTCCAAGTAAGATTCAAAATCAACAGATGGCGCATGAGCTCAAAGAGGAAGAATATTCCTTAAGATCATGCACCGACCATAGATTGAAAAGCCTTCACTATAGGCCCCACTGATAGGATGCCTCTTAGCAACACACTAACCAATGAGAGAATGCCAACTGTGCCAACATGGCAGTGGACCCGCTTGAGAAGAAAGGCTACATCACCCAAAAGAATCAACAGTGGTCTTAAGATCTGAAGAATCTGACACATTTCTTGTGAACATATGCCCACCGTTGATGGAGATGGTGTTAGAGCGCTAGGCCCAGAAGAAAAATAAAGTTGGAGACTTAAGAAAAATTAAGGCACCGACTTAGGAAAAATTAAAATCACCGGGCGCTGGGAACTTAGGAAAGATTAAACTCGATGACTTAGGAAGTATAAAGGGGACTTGCTGACACATGAAACCTAACCGCGAACACGGTAAAGTTGGTCATTTTAATTAGCACATGCAGATATAAGGTTTTAAGTGACCTACGAAAAGGTAATGCAACATTAGAACAGGGCCAGGGTATTTTTAATTTTTTAGACCCAACGGCTAGATTTTGAATTTTTTTCCAAAGGTTTTAGCTGGAGACATAAAAACATTGCAGAGACCAGGGGAAGAGAGCTAGAACCATGAAATTTTTTGCACGTACTAATAGTGGCTCTGTCTGGGGATGTATGCCTCCTACAAGCATAGCAAGGACTTAGAATCACTGGTTTAAAGTAGACCATCCCACTGGAAAAAATGCAGACAACAAGGAACAAGCAAGGTAGAATAGGTAACAAGACCAAAAACTGACAGACTAGGACAAAACAGGGTAGGGGCAAGAAACTTATTTATAGAATTTACAAAATGTACAAACCTAACTACTGTTTATGGAAAACAGAATACCTCAATTGAAGTATTTCATCAAGAATTATCCATGAACTGGCAATTCCTGAATATCACCATTTAATTCTTTGATAATGTATGAATCTTGGCCCCATTTCTCATGAATTAGATATGGCCCTAGCCAGATGGGATCAAATTTACCATGTTTCCCCTTATCCTCCAGTTTGGCATTCCAAACTAACACCAAATCACCAGGTTCAAACTTTCTATCAAGAGTCTTCTTATCATATAAATTCTTAACCTGCAACTGCAATTTGGTATTTCATGCAACTGATTCTCTTCTACTCTCATCCAACCTAATGAGGTCCTCAATTCTCAACTGCATCTCATCATCTATGTCATCATCATATAACTGAACAAATTTATACATTTCCAATAAGTTATTCTAAGGCATTCTTGCATGAATTCCATATACTAGGTCAAATGGTGCACAACCAATTGCCCTCTTCATAGTTACCCTATCAGCCCATAGAGCTAATGGCAGCTTTGAATTCCATGCCCTCTTATTCTTTTCAAGAATTCTCTTTAATATTTTAATCAAACTCTTATTAGTAGATTTTGCCTGACCATTTCCTTGTGGATGATAAGGTGAGGAATTAGAAATCTGAATTCCCAACCCTTTGCAAAAGTCCTTATATTCAGCAGACCTGAAGCACATGGCATTATCACTTACTATTCTCTCAGGGCACCCAAACCTTATAACAATATTATTCATCATAAAATCAATTACCACCTCACTAGTTGCATTTCTTGTAGGTATAGCTTCTACCCACTTTGTAAAGTAATAAGTGGCAACTAAGATCCATGAGTGTCCTCCACTTGACTTGTTTGGTATCTCCCCTATGAAATCAATTCCCCATTGTTGGAAAGGAGCCTGAACTTCTACTAGTTTTAATGGCACATTTCCTAAAAATTTAAGCTTACCAAAGAACCTTTGACAAGCATCACACCTCCTAACCAACTGTTCTTCATCCTTGAAGATTGTGGGCCACCAGAATCTTTCTCTCAAGATCTTATGAGCAGTTGTTTTACCCATATAATGCCCACCACAAACTCCCTCATGCATTTCCTTCAACAACTTGTTAGCGTGATCTTCATCTACACACTTCAAAAATATGCAATCCAAATTCTTCCTATACAAGTTACACTTCACAATTACATACTTGATGGCCTGTAATTTTAATGTCCTCTTTTGATTATCATTCATACTATCTAGACATTTCATGTTTCTCAAGTAATAAATGATATCTTGATACTAGATACAATCATCCATATCACATGTGTAATCAATTTCAGAATGATTTACCTGATTTGCATCAAGATTGGATTGGGCCATCAGTTTTGCCAATCCTTGTCCTCTAACCAACTTAGTAATCTAGACATCAACATTAAATTCTTGGATCCTATTGATCCATCTACATCTTCTTCCAGACACCTCTTGTTGTGAGAAAATATCCTTCACAGCTGCACTTGGTACAAAAGCAATCACAACTGCTCCCATCAAGTAACACCTAAAAGCCTTGAATGCCTTCACAAGTGCATAAGCCTATTTTTCATTTATGTCATACTTCAATTCTATAGCCTGCAAAGATTTACTAAAAAATGCAATAGGCTGCTCAAAACCATCCTTATTATTTTGTAACAAAACTGCAGCAATAGTGTGAAAAGATGCAAAGGAAAAGATATGCATTGGGACATTATAATCAGGTGCCTTAAGCACTGGTGCATCTTTGATAGCGTGCTTGATATTTTTGACAGCCTCATTAGGCTCACCCTCCCAAATGATTATAGATCCCTTCTTCAACATCTTAGAAATAGGTCTAGTAACCTCTGCAAAATTTATCACAAACCTCCTTAAGAAATTGACTTGACCAAAGAAGGATTGAATTCCTTTAACATTCTTTGGTCTTTGAATTTTATTTATGGCTGCTACCCTCTCAGGGTCAATTATCACTCCTTGCTTCCCAACTAAGTAGCCAAGAAACTTACCTTCAATGACACCAAAAGCACATTTCCTTGGGTTCAAAGAAATGCAAAATTCCAAGGCCCTCACAAATATTCTTTCTAAATGAGTGCAATTGTCTTCTTCCTCCTTGGATTAGGTAGTTAGATCATCTTGATATACAACAAGGAAATCATTTATGAAATCTGAAAAGGCAACATCCATTGCCCTCTGAAAAGTAGCACTAGCATTTGTGAGGCCAAAAGGCATTCTCACATAAACATATGTCCCCCAAGGTGTTGTGAAAGCTATCTTGAATTGCTCTGATTCCTTGACAATGACCTGATTGTAGCTAGAGAAACCTCCCATCATAGACATCAATTCTGATCTGGTTACTCTCTGCAACATAGCTTCCATATTGGGTAGACAATAATTATCCTTTAATGAGCTGATGTTCAGATTCCCGAAGTCCACACAAAGCCTAATGTCACCATTCTTTTTTCTCACAGGAACAAGTTTTGACACCCAAGAAGAATGCCTTATAGGCTTGATAATTCAAACATCTCTCAGCTTCATTAACTCTTCTTGCATCTTTGGTGCCAAAGTGGGATTAATAGGCCTTTGTTTTTGCCAGAAAGGTTTAGCATCTTCTTTCAATGGAATAATATGCTGAAACAAATCTTCTCTATAAACCTTTAGGTCATCATATGACCATGCAAAAACATGCCTGAATTTTCTCAATAATTTGATCAAAGATTTCTTTACCTTTTGAGATATATCTCTACCAATGTATACCTTCTTAGGTGCCTCATGTGTTCCAAGATTTATCTCCTCTAGATCAGCATGATCTTCTCTTTTGATATTATTTTGAACTCTATCCTGGTTATCAAAGATAGTCTCCAAAACAACAAGCCCCTTGGGCACCTTGTTAGTTCTAAGTTGAATGACCTCATTGCCAAAGACAACCTCCCTTCCTTCTACTAACTCAACCAAGGCTGAACAATCAAATTCCTAACCATGATACTGATCTTCACAACTCATAAACTTCAAGATATCATTATCATCATCAAAAACTTGCCAATTCTCAATATTATCTGGTATGCTACGCCTAGCCTGAATTTCAACTTTAGAGGTACCAAAAAATGTAATATCACTGGGATTGATTGCAATATTGGCTAACAAGTCAGCCATCTTATTATTACTCCTATCCTTCCACTCAATATTGAAGGCATCAAAATGTTCAATCAAATCCCAAACTACATTCCTATATTGCTTCAACCTCTTGTTCTTGGAAGCATATACTGACCTGAATTGGGACACCACCAACTCAGAATCACCAATAACAATTAAACACTTAATACCATGCTTTTGTGCCAACCTCAATCCTAACAACAAAGCCTCATATTCTGCTATATTGTTGGTACAAAAGAAATTCAATGTGAAAGAAATTTTGTAGGTATTTCCATCAGGAGAAATAAGTAAAATACCTACTCCTACACCATCTTTGCAATTTGCACCATCAAAGTACATTACCCACAAATCACCCTTCACAAAATTAGCACTTACCTCAACAAAGCTAGGTGACAAAATAGGTTCCTCTTCAAATACAGGGATCTTTTCCCTAAAAGCATTAATATCAGTATCCACAAAACTTATAGTTTCATTATCAATATTTCTCTCAATCATGTAGCAAACTCTTGGCTCTCATTCAATCTTGACAAATTGATCATCAATCTTGAAAGTGGCATAGGACAGATCACACTGTAGACTTCCACCCATGGCAGCACTCCACCTTCTAGATAGCAGCATCCCTTAATGAGGAGGGATATCCACCACCAAAACACTCATTGTTAACTCTTTCTTTGGATATGCTGCCAGCCTATATGGCATTGCATTGATAGTCCCAATAACTGGTACCTCCCTCTAATCCATTGCACAACATTTGCCTTGCACTGTATCAACTTTAAGGCCCAACTTCTCCATGATTTTGGAAGGCATGATAGTATTAGAGGCACCACTATCAATCATACAATTTCTCAACTTCATTCCATTCACAAGAACACTTAAAAAGAATGGATCAATATTTTCAAGGCTGGCATTGACATAACTATCCAAGTATATTGGAGGAATTTGAGACACAATTCCCTGAGCAGCAACACCTTTCAAAGCCTTATCCTGAGATCCATTGCATGCAACATCATTTTTATGAACATTACCTACCCATGCAATAGCTCTATCTTTGTATTCAGGGATCCTCAACAATTCTGACAATGGAACCTTAACTGTAATTTGGGATAATACAGATAACATATCAATAGGAGCAGAAGAAGGAATCTCAATCTGCACTACCTTAATATCCTTTTGCTTATCTGGTACATTAGGTGTATTGGCCACCCTCATTTTTTCAATCTTAGCCATTGTGTTAACTGGCTTCTCAATCTCACTAGAAATCTTTTCAATTCCAACTCCCTTAGGCTCACAACTCTTACCTTTTACATTCTTGAATTTCACCATGTGATCACCTTTTGATTTGTTCTCATTAGGTTCTCCAGAGTTGGTACTCTTTATAAACATTCCTGCAGCTTTCTCATTTATATTCCTTGCCACCATGCCTCTAGTTTGCACTTGGGAAATCATTTTTGCAGTAATCCTATCCATCTCTTCTCTAGAATTTCTTCTCAAATTTACTGGCTCATAAGAAGAGTTCATATTACATGTCTTCCTATCAATGTCTTCACTATTAGAAAAAACTTCTTGATGAAAAAGGGCCTGATTGTGTCTCTTTACATTTACATCTACCTCTTCATAAAAATTAGAATCTTCTTCATATCCTAGATATGAAGAAGCCATGTTGCATCCAACATCATCTTGATCTTCTTCTTGATCTATCTCCTCATTGCCACAATCTTGATTTGCAGCCATAGAATGTGCAACTACATAGTGCTCTGTAGAATGAGGGGAATGGCATGCAACACACCAAGGTATGTCCTCCATGATATTTATTGAAGCCTTTTGTAGAGGGTTAAGGACACCTCTATCATTGTTTCCTCTCATAGTAGGGACAATAGGCTTGCCATCCTTCCATTGGGTGTTGTAGGGGTAGTTCTGCAATCTATTCTATTTGTTAAAATTTTTGTGGAGCTAAGGCCTCTCATTGGTAGGAGCACTGATGTTCCTATTTGTAGGTGCCTTCAAATCCTTCAATGCATTAAGAACCTTATCCAATTTATCTTCCTCTTGCCTCCTAGCTCCAACATTCTTATCATTTTCCTTTTTGTATTTCTTATCCCCAAACAACTTAGGGTCATCTCTCTTTCCTCCCAATTTTCCTGATATTTTCATATTGTTCTCAATATTGACAGCAATCCTAAAAGCATCCCTAAGAGTTCTTGATTCTTTTTCCCTCAACAAATATCTCATTTTTCCATCAAATACATTGAAATATGTAGTTAGACAGACATTGTCATCTAAACGCATAGCTTGGAACAACTTATGCATACCTTTCTGAAATCTCATGCTGAATTTAGCTGCAATCTCATTCTGATTTTTCCTTATGGTATTGAATTCATTCAACATGAAACTAGCATTAGGCCTATCACCATACTGATCTTTAAAACATCTCTCAAAAGAATCCCAAGTATCAATACATTTATCAAGAAGTCTCTTAAACCAATCTCTAGCATCCTCCATTAGAGATTGAACAAATAATTTCATGACTACATCCTCATGCTCTACCTCATAATCATTAAGCATATCAACAAATAACCTAAGATGCTCTTCACAACTAATAGCATTATTACCAGCAAACTTAGGTAGCTTATCTCTAATATCATTTGGAAAAGCATTTAGGTAACCAAGAATTCCATCAAAACTAATTTTCCTATAGCCTTCTAATTGCATAGGTCTTCTTTGAAAAATTGAACTAGTGTTAACCCTAGGATCAACATTAGCATCTACATTTATTTGTGCATTTGACTGCTGCCTAGGATCAACACCTATCCTAGCAGATGAAGAAGGAATTGAACTAGTAGCATTACTAAGTGGAATAGTAGTAGTAATAGATGACATACCTAGTTCAGTAGTAGATGGGCCAAGGGCATTAGCTGATGAAGCCTTCAAGAACTAGATCTTTCTTCTCTTTTCTGCAATGGAAGCTTCAATTTCAGCCTTCTCTAATTCTCTTGCAAGGTCCTCATCATCTTTTTCTTCTTCTCTCCATTTCTGTGTCCTTATTTAAACTGGGTGGTGGGACCCTGGGTATTGTCAATGATTTACTTGTTTAATGTCCCACCATCTTTTGCTTTCCTTTCTCACCAGCAGCAACATCATGCCTAGTGATCTCACACCCATCTTTATCTTTAGGCAAAGGAACATAACTTTGCACTTGTCTAACCACAGGGCCCTCCTTATCAAATTCTTGATCTTGCAGTAAGCGCTCTTGCTAACTCCTCAAGGCATCAAGATCACCAAAGACATCATGCTGCAAAGATTTAGGAGCAGAAGCAAGCATCTTGTTTCTCTCCTTCATTTCATTAATCTTTCTAAGGAGAGACTGTCTTTCTATCAGAGCATTCACCTTTTCAGCCTCTCTCTCCTCTTGTAACCTCTTATGTATGGCATCTTGCTCTACCAACTACAACCTTAATGCATTTAAATCATCAGGATCTACCATAATGTTATCAGAACCTGATGACACATCCATATCAGAAAGATTTTGATATGGGAAGTGGACTTGCCTTGGTCTCATGGGTTCTCTTCTGAAATTGTCCTCATCAAGATCTAAATCAATCTCCAAACCCATCTCTCTAGTTTGTTCATCTTGACCTGTAGTCAATGGACCTTTGTCCTAAAATATAGCCTCTGGGGTATCATAAAATCTATCCTCAGAGCAACCACCATCTGATCTAGAAACTCTATCCTTTGAACCATCCTCACTTGAGGAAACATGTGGTGCTCTACCTCTAGTATTTCTTTATTCTCTCATGGGAGCACTAGTAGACTCATCATTCCTTCTAATCCAACTCTTCTTCTCCTATCTGGGCAATTGCTCTAGAGTGACCTCCGGATTCTTTTTGACAAAGGACCTAGTATTCCTCCTCTTGTCCATGATTTACAATATATAGCACTAGTTCTAACCTTTTTGAGTCACCACCCACCTAGATGGGAAATTTTTACTTGAAATACAACAGGAAAACAAGAGTGCACTTAACAACCTTTATCTCTAGACTATCCCCAATAGAGTCACCATTTTGTTGGGAGTTCCCTTTGATCTTCAACTTGCAAATTTATACTTTGATGGATAACTTTAATATAACTTTGACTCTATCACCACTCCAAAGTCTACAAGGAAGAGGGCCAATTAACAAGGATCAAGAGAGATCCTCCTACACTTTGAGCCTTATTGCTCAGGTGGGTGTACCCTTGATTCACTTCTTGAAAGGAATCACTAAATGATATACAACTATATACTCTTTACTAACTGCTTTAAGATTTTATCTTTTGAATATTTGTGTGTGTGGTTGATGACAATGAAATGCCTCTAGAGGATGGACCAGTGCCTTAACCTAGTACAAAGAGTCACCCAATTACATACATCAGCTGAATACCTTAATTCAAAGACAATTGAATCCAGGATAAGTGCTTTTCCTATTACCCCTCTCCCTCAGACACAAGGACATCATATTCTTTCTTGGTTGCAAACTCACTGAACCCACCTAAAAGACTTTAATCCTAACTTTGTTAGGAACTCAAAGATGAATTCACAATACTCTTTGTTTACCATATGCTAATACACTTTGTGACACTAACATATATGAGCTTGGAATCGAAATAAGAAGACATACAAAAATGTAAGATTGGAATTCAATAGTATTTTCATTAACATATTCAGGATCAATACACAACTCGAATAACAAAAGGATAGGAAAAGATACAAAATCTAGCTCCTTTATCAGTATAACACTATCAACAACTAGTTGGGACCAAAGAAAGTTTGGAACCCCTACAAAATCAAAATTTCTGCAACTTATACTCCCTAGTCATCTTGGAATCCTCAAAGAGAATACAACAAGCTACAAATGACTTAGGGTTAGGGTTTCAACCACCCAACCAACTGGAAATGGTCATAAAGTTATTACAAGGGTGGAAACCCAGGCAACCAGGAGAAAGAAAATCTTGGAATGATCCTCAATCATGAAAAATTCTTTGTGAAGGTACTGAGAACCACAAAAACACTCAAAATGTCAACCCTGCAACATGCCTTGAGCACAAAACCACACATTACAAACCCTGCAAATGATCAAAGAACACCTTGGCCCACACTGAGATGACAAATAGATCATCTCTCACCAACACCAATCACTTCTGCATTGAATTCTAGTCCTTCTGGTTGTAGGAAACCCTTCAAAAATTTGAATTTGAAAAACAATGGTCACTTTACGGCGCTAGCAACAAATCGGTGGTCGACGTTTAAATCTGCAACAACTTTAAGTCTTGACCATCTGATCCTCCCTTTTCACGGTCTTTATTGATTTATCTCTTAAAAGGGCCCCTGTCAAATTTAGCGAACTAGCGACAAAGGTTTCCGCTAGTTCATAGAACACTTTTTACTTCCGCCAAATGATTTAGCGATTCTGTGACCTTGTTTGCTGAATCGCCAAGACTTTTAGAATGTCACCATTTATCATGTGAATGAGCGAACCCATTGAAAATTTATCAGGCTACTAAACATTTTTATCTGGACCGCTAAGACCTTAGACCCCACCCAAGCTTGCCTTATGCCACATGTCGTTACCTCATTCATGGTTCATGCTTAGTCACACTAACAAAGGACCCACCCACCTGTAAGCCTTATAATTAGATGGCAGGTGTAAGATCTCATAGCTCAGACAAAACTCATGAGAACTTACGCCAACCATAGATCTTGTCCTCATCACTGATCTCTTTGATAATGACCCCACCTGCCACATCATCCATGTCGACCAATAAAATTTGAACAATCCTGCACCACCTGGCAAGTGGCCCCACTGAGATCATTAAGCTGCCTAGAAGATCAGACGACTGTCTAGAGTTCGCATACCCATCTGAGATTCTATTAGACTACACGCCCACCGTCAGATGAAGAATCTCCTCCCATCTCTGACAACCATCTGACAATAAACAAAATCAATGGCCGTCGCAAGATCTTAAGCCTCTGACAAAACCCATAAGATTATATGCTATTCATCAATTCACTGATAGGATCAGGACCCACTGACACATCTGGAAACCAGGTCCCACTGACATGTCCAAGTAAGATTTGAAATCAATGGATGGTGCATGATCTCAAAGAGGAAGAATATTCCTTAAGATCATGTGCCGACCGTAGATTGAGAAGCCTTCACTGTAGGCCCCACTGACAGGATCCCTCTCAGCAACACACTGACCAATGAGAGAATGCCAATTATGCCAACATGGCAGTGGACCCGCTCAAGAAGAAAGGCTACGTCACCCAAAAGAATCAGTGGTGGTCTTAAGATCTGAAGCCTTTGACACATCGCTTGCAAACATATGCCCACCGTTGATGGAGATGGTGTCAAAGCACCGGGCCCAGAAGAAAAATAATGATGGAGACTTAAGAGAAATTAAGGCACTAACTTAGGAAAAATTAAAATCACTAGGCACTGGGAACTTATGGAAGATTAAACTCGATGACTTAGGAAGTATAAAGGGGACCCGCCAACACATGAAACCTAACAGAAAACATGGTAAAGTTGGTCATTTTAATTAGCACATGTGGATATAAGGTTTTAAGTGACTTGTGAAAAGGTAATGCAACATTAGAATAGGGCCAGGGTATTTTTAATTTTTTAGACCCAACGACTAGATTTTGAATTTTTTGCCAAGGGTTTTAGCTAGAGACATGAAAAAAATTGTAGAGACCACGGGAAGAGAGCTAGAACCATGAAATTTTTTGCACATGCTAACACCATCAATGAAATAGTAAATACAAAGAGGCACAATCTGTCAATACATGCATTGATGCTATCAATAATGAGTCTATAAGAGAAACCGTAGCCTTACTCACCGGTTATCATTCAGTTAATGCTATCAAAATGTTACAGACATAGTGTCATGCCTTGGGTTATAGTGCCTACAAAATACAACTTCAAAAGCAAATGCAGATAGAGAAAACACATCAGATGCCCTAACAAGGTTTCACGGGCCCTCAAACACAACAACAAATTCAATATTCATTGATGCCCTAGTTTTAAAAGAAGCGAATGGAGAGAATACACAGGGCTATGGTATCTTTGAAATATAGAAGTTAATACCAGTATCAAACATAGAATCAAGAAGAAATGAAATGCAGAGAAATAAAATGCAAACTCAATAACAATGCCATTATCATGCCCTCGAAGGAGCTGAACAGTAATGCTATGGCCTCAAAGTTCAAATCAAATGCAATGAATGATGCTGGAGTGTAATAACCTACCTCAATTTCATGATGCCGTTAAGAGATAGATGTTTCCCAAATGGAAATCAAAAAGACTGCAATGAGAATGGCAACTTGCCATTTGCCAAGATGGAAGGTTCGGTGTTAGGGGTTTCTACTGCGAGAAGGGTTTGATAAAATGATCAATTATTTTTGTTCTCCCCTTTTTTAGGGTCGAGACTTTATTAGTCATTTTTTGATGCTTTTTATTCAACTTTGAAAATGGTGAGGTTTCTATGTGGGGTTATTTCCTAGGGTCATTAGGTTGGGGTTATTTTTTAAGAGGGCATGGTTTTTATTAATAGTGGGCTATTAATATGTTTCTCCCCTTTTTTCTTATTGGGTTGAGGTTATTAATGGTTTTATTTTGATGCTAGGTGTCTTTTATGATGTGGATTTAGTTCATTATAAATATTTTGGATATTCTCCTCATTATCGAGTTGAGAATTATCTTGAAAATTTATTTAGGATCAACTTATGTTTGCAAAATGGTAGAGGGGAATTAAAATTCAATTGTAAAAAGTCATTGCAAAAGACTTGTAAATTCTGACAAGGGGTGTTTTATAAGCCATTGTTAGAATTCTTTTATGATGCATGACTTAGTGGGTAGAATAGTCTTCTTTGACTAGCTATTTTTAGGGGTCCCACTTTCCTTAGCCCCTAGAATCTTGAGAATCTGGCATCCGTATTTATGAAGCTTTTATAGCCCTATATGCAGTTATTTTCTATCTTTAGGAGGTTATGGGTCATGATGTAGATTCCTAGCTTTACTTTTTATACCTCTCACCTTTGGTGATGGAGGCTAGTTCTTCTTTCCCTCATTCTTGGAGGTGAAAGTTTGTAGCCCAGGAGAAGCATATTGATGTACTTGGCTCCTTTCATTGAGAATAAAATAGTATTCCTTCTCATCCCTATTATTTTCTAAGTTTTCCTATTTGAATTCATGTCAAAGTTATTGTGATTTTGTCATCCTTTACTTTGCACATTTGTTCAAGTTGAATGTTCAAGAAGGTGTTTTGTAGTTGTTGTCCTAATATGTGTGCATGTGGTTTTGAGTTGTGGAAGCTTTTCCCTTCTTTCAACACAAATACCTCTTTATTTCAAGAATTGTCAAGGCAGGCAGGGTCAAGTTGTGAGTTACCTGGTTATTCTAAGTGTCATTGTGAGCTTTTATTTCAATCTATGGATCTATCAAGTTTGGCGAATCGCCTTAGTTTTAGTTTTATTTCATGCACTCTCTATCCCTTTTCCTTCAAAATTTAGTCAAGTTTTCAAGTGATTCAAAGGGAAGCTGACCCTTAATCCAGAGGTCTACTCTCGAATAGGTTACCCACAACCTGAGAATAGTCCCATGTTTCACAGGATTGCTAGGTTCTATGCTTAGCCATACTCAGGTGCAATCCTTAGTGACAACATTTTTTGGCATGCCTGGTGGGATGAATTTGTTTCATATCATTCACTAGGATTTTGGTGTGATCCTCAGTGCAATCAGCCTTTAAGAGGTAGTTTGTTTCAAGCACCATGGCAACTCTTAGAAAAAATCTATTGGTTTAAGCAGTTCAAGTGCTGATAAGTTTCTGAAAGTACCTTTTCATCAATTCATTTGATGAGCAAGCATGTTAATTCCTAATGCATATTATCCCTATCACCCCCCATATCATGAAAAATCCACACATGTGCTAGCATTCATTCTATATCAAGCTGGCCAAGTAGCAACATATAGTCAAAATAGCCCACAAGCAGCAAATTACTAGCATGCACTACCACACCCTCCCACCCAACATCAAGCATCTTGGCAGCATTCCTATCAACCACCCTATGAAGATCACCATTGCAATCCTTAGAATCAGCCTAACACCACTTTAGATTGAAGCTCCATATCCTCTTTATTAGTAGTTTTTTGGGAGGAGATGAGCTCTTTCATAAAAGACTATGCAGAGATGATGGCTCAAATGGAGGAGCTCTCAAGGCAGTATATGGAGATGGTGGCTCAGAAAGAAGAAATCTCAAGGAAACTACTTTGCCAGATAGCAATTCATTAATAGATCCTTGAAGAGAAGAACAATCTGATCTTGACACAAGAGAAGGTTTATAAGAGGAGTCTTGAAGACCATCAAGAATTCATAAGGAGCATCTACGAGACAACTACAAAGAAGGAGGAGAATCTTCAAATAAAGTTAGCAGAAAAGGATGAATTTCATGATCTTGAGCAGGAGACACTTGCCAAGTAGATTGCATAAAAGGATCAATTGATTAAGGATCTATTGGCATGAGTACCAAGGAAAGGAGATCAAGAAGTTGTTGCTGCCCCAATGTAAGAAAGATCACCAGAAGAGGGTAATGGAGACTTAATGCAGTCTTGGAAACCCTCATGGACTATGTATCTGGGTTATGAGATGCCAGCTCTTTTTGAGGAGAAGATCTAGAAGGAGATGCCCCATGCTGCTGAAGAGAACCTAGAAGCTTTACAGACCAGACAGAAGACTCACAAGGTTCAAATCCCAAGTTTCTTTCCTGGTAAGTCCACTAGCACTCCTATTGAGATTCCAAGCTTTAGGATTTCTCCTTTAGTTCAGAATCCTAGTCAACAAGAGCCTAGTCTCCATGCATTTTTAGAGCCTATTCATGACCCTGCCTCAGATTTCTAGCCACCTCATCCTAGTCCTATAGAAGAAACACCTATAAGGTTTGAGTTTCTAAGTGACAATGAGCCCATCCTGCAGTAGATTAAGCCCTATGAGCTAATCTGAGAAGAGACCCGTACACCTCCTAAGATTTTAGCCCACTAGGAAGAGAATGAGTCTTGTCCTTTAGGTTTACCTTTTCATGATGATTATGAGGAATAGGTAGATTTATTGCATAAAGATGAGTTAGAGCAGCCAGATAAGGATCAGGAAGCAAATGAAGGTGAGACACTAATTGATTTATTTGAGGAGGTGCCTTCTTATATTGAGCAAGATGAAGTAGTGCAGAACTTACTAGTTGAGATCACTATTTGTGAAAAGAAAGATAATATAGCTGTTTCTAACTTAGGACAGCAGGAAGATTTTGACTCTATGATAAATGCTTTCTAGTAAGCTTTTGTTTGTGTTCCTCATCTTCCTAAAATAAATGATAACATGTGTGTCCCTAAGGAAGACCTTTCATTTCAAGAGGCTAATCCTGTACCAGTAATAGAATCTGAGCTTGCCTATGATAAAGTGGTGGATGAATCTCAGGAATTATATTTTATGAACCATGAGGAGGGGCCAGTTATGGTTAAAGACTTGATGTAATTTGATAGCTTGGGTGAGCTATTGGAGGTTCTACTTGATGAAGCGGATAGTCCTTTAAATACAAAAGAAGAAATGTTATGGCAAACTATCATGGAGAGGCAAAGTTTTGATCAACATGCTGAAGATATTTGTGAGATGCATACTAAGTAGTGGGAGAGGCCTAGTTTTATGCTCTCTAGAGGGTGTCCTATCAGATATCTTTCCCAGGTGGGGTCAAGCAAGACATGCATACTCAAAGACTCAATGGAGGGTGATGTTAGAAGTCCACTCATTGGTGACCAGGAGCTTATTCAGACTCATCAAAATCCCTGGGAGGGCAGCACCTATGATCTAGTTGAGGTTAGTAATCTGGTATATCAAATTCAAAGGTTGATATGCCAGATAGTTCAGAACATTTTTTTGTTCCATTTTCTCTTTGCTGGCATTAAATGTGAAAAGTATAATATTTTGAGGAGAATGAGAAGTTATTTCAACAATCCAGTCAATGGATTTATTTGACCAATTTGCTGATACTGGTTAGAGTAGGGTAGGGTAGAAGTTTTCTTTCCTGTTTCCCCTAAGTGCCTTGGCACAAGCTAGCTTTCAGTGTTTCTTTCAATTGTTTCCAGTTGGGTTTTGTTAGCAATAAGTTAGAGAAGTTATCTCTAGTAGTTAGCAGTTTTGTTGGAGAGAAGGAGGTTGTTTTGGTTGGGAGCCAAGTTCAGTTTTTAGGCTTATGACTCTATGCCCAATGGATCTATAAGGCAACTGGTTTATGATGCCTAGCAGGCAAGCACTCCATAGAGGTCACCAGAATGTTGTCATATTTTTACTCACCCTTGGAGAACTAATTACTACATGAGCTACTATACCCTAGTTTGCATTATTAAGTGATCTTGCTTAATATTTGGGTTCATTTCATTTGCAAAGTACATGAAGGGAAAAGAGATAAATTTCTACATCTAAGATTACATGTACATATATCAATGTTAAGCATGCTGCAAAAGGGAAAGAACTAAAAAAAAAACATCTATCTGAGCTCACACATGTTGTGAGCATAGCCGTTGCTAGAGTTGCATAAATGAGTGCAAGTACACATAGTAATGAATATGATTTTTAGGGGTACCAGGCATTTCCTGGTAATGAGCCTATCTCCATGGTGTTCTTGGTGTGCTCCTATGATCCTGAACCTACAGATAAGAAAAGAGAAGTGGGTTAGATCCTTCAAATCTAAATAATGCCTGGTATCACAGTACCTATATACAAGTGTGAATACGTGCACTCAGCTATACACCTCTGACACGGGCTGTGCTCAGGATAGGTGCACGAAGAAGGCTTCAAAAATAAAAGAAGAACCTTTGTTTTCACTAATGTGTTTGTTCCATATGCAGATATAGGTTACAACACCCATGATCAGTATTGAGTCTCCTAGTACCCTACATTGAACCGGTGAGGGTTGTCAGAAGCTCTATTCCAATAGAGTTTTTGGGAACCCTAACCGTCTCAAGGAGAGGCACTGACTCATGTGGGGAGGCATTCAATAAAAGAAAAATATCAGTGGGACACTTAGAGCCATAAAGATAAATTAGATGAAGCATGGTCAAACACTAGCAAATGGGGCTTGCAGAGCACATGCAATCATAATCAGAACAAAAATGGTACATAGGTCTACATGATTCTTTCTCAGGTTCACAACACAAGTATGTTAATTTGCATTTCAAGGCTGAGTAGAAGCTACAAAATAGTGTAATGAATGCACAACATAAGGGGGCAATCACATAGTACAATGAATAGTTGCAGTAAATGCTATGCAAATAAAAAAATAGGGCATATGGACCAATATCTTATGCAGTGACATCAGCTCTCAAGGAGTCAGGGCTAACCAAATAGCAAATATATAATGGCATTTGATATGAACATCTCAAATTAACATGATGGGAACTAAGAGATCAAAATAGTGAGAAAATATGGCACGTGCACCAGCAGATGCTAAGAGGTTCAAAACAGAGCAGAACATGAATATATCAATGGAGAAACAACATACCAATCAATGATTCAAAGCATCAAGTCATTTAATGGAGGGTGAAATCATTTTTAATGTAAGCATGTACCATCCCATCTAGCAATAAACTAACAGGCCTGTGCATAAAAATGGCACAACATCTTAAGCAATAAGCATGTCGCATTATAGCCTTCGATCCCAATCAACCAATTTTGCCATAGTAATGAAAGTAAGGGCATTGATTGGATGCGTAGGCAAACATCAAGTGAATAGTGCACAGGCTCCAAAGGAAAAATAATGGATTGACACCAGCAAATGCAGGCACTGTTAAACCTGAGTCTTCATTTAAATACCTTGAGACGTCACGGGCTGACATGTACCAAGTAATAACTCATATAATGAGGGGTGTGTTTCAAGGATCAAAAGATATGTCAAGGAGCGGTCGACAGAGTTGACAGTTTTAATAGCAATAGCAAATAGATGGAAGAATCAATATATATGATCGGGTCAATACAACTACCAAAGCATCAATAAATGGTGATACATTAGGTACCCAAAGCTTATGGGACTGGCACCAACAAGTGAACCCTGCATATACATAAGCACTATGGCTATTTAGCTATGAAATACATCTCTGCATTCAATAATTTGATCATACAAGGAGCTATCTGTGTATAGAATATAATTTAGATGGTAACATTTTACAGAGCAATGCACATGACAGTGAGCGCAAGTGGTGCCCTAATCTATTAATAGCATTCAACATTAAAAAATAGTGATGTAGATGCAACTACTACTACCACATGACGCTGAATAAAATTCAAGGAAATAACATGCACAATAACCTAGTGCTCGCAGGCCACTAAACCTGTAGTAATACAGTCACATCAATCCTCGAATATGAATCATAGAACCATGCCATCAGATATTTGAGTAGTTGAACCAACATAGGCCCACAAAGCACACATTCTATCAAAAATCAAATGCAAGATTAAATACGGGGGGACCTCCATAGTAACAGTCCGCATCAAAGATAATAAGTAAGTTTCCCAGGGTTGAGCACAGGTTGTGCAATGACCAGTGAATTTAGACATGGCATTCATTGATTCAAACAAAGCGCAGAGGGTTCACATTATGAAGGGATTTCCGTGAAGAGGGTAACAGAGAAACATCATCGATGGCAATGACATGAGTATCACAGTGCTCTTATCAGATAATAGAGATGCCATACACAATCAACATGAAATGAAATACATAGCATCAAAAAAAAATGTAGAGGATTACAATGAATCAAGTACACAATACCCTCAAACACATTTAGTGCCCTCGGTTCATAATGAACAATGCAGTTGTATGATCACAGCCCAAGCATCGACAATAGTAGAAAGCATAAGCAATGGACAGTAAATAGAAATGAACACGGGCCTTGAGTATCTCAAATGTATGAAACATCAAGCCATATCCAATAGGAGCGTATGCAATGTTAAGGAAATGGATTAGTGTTATGCCCAAGCTCTCAGGCTACAAAGTCACCAAGCATTCTCTGCAAATCAAAATTGTTATCATAGTCAAACCACACCATCAATGCAACAGTAAATACAAAGAGGCACGATTTGATCAATACATGCATTGATGCTATCAGCAATGAGTCTGCAAGAGATACCCTAGCCTTGCTCATGGGTTATCATTTAGTTAATGCTATCAAAATGTTACAGACATAGTGTCATGCCTTGGGTTACAGTGCCTACAAAATACAACTTCAAAAGCAAATGAAGACAGAGAAAACACATCAGATACCCTAACAAGGTTTCACGGGCCCTCAAATTCAACAACAGATTCAATATTCATTGATGCCCTAGTTTTAAAAGAAGCAAATGCAGAGAATACACAGGGCTACGGTATCTTTGAAATATAGAAGTTAATACCAGTATCAAACACAGAATCAAGAAGAAATGAAATGCAGAGAAATAAAATGCAAGCTCAATAACAATGCCGAACAGTAATGCTATGACCTCAAAGTTCAAATCAAATGCAATGAATGATGTTGGAATGTAATAACCTACCTAAATTTCATGATGCCGTGAAGAGATAGATGTTTCCCAAATGGAAATTGAAAGGACTGCAGTGAGAATGGAAACTTTCCATTTGCCAAGATGGAAGGTCCGGTGTCAGGGGTTTCTACTGCGAGAATGGTTTGATAAAATGATCAATTATTTTTGTTCTCCCCTTTTTTAGGGTCGAGACTTTATTAGTTATTTTTTGATGCTTTTTATTCAACTTTGAAAATGGTGAGGGTTCTATGTGGGGTTATTTCCTAGGGTCATTAGGTTGGGGTTATTTTTTAAGAGGGCATGGTTTTTATTAATAGTGGGCTATTAATATGTTTCTCCCCTTTTTTCTTATTGGGTTGAGGTTATTAATGGTTTTATTTTGATGCTAGGTGTCTTTAATGATGTGGATTTAGTTCATTATAAATATTTTGGATATTCTCCTCATTATCGAGTTGAGAATTATCTTGAAAATATATTTAGGATCCACTTATGTTTGCAAAATGGTAGAGGGGAACTAAAATTCAATTGTAAAAAGTCATTGCAAAAGACTTGTTGTAAATTCTGACAAGGGGCATTTTATAAGCCATTGTTAGAATTCTTTTATGATGCATGACTTAGTGAGTAGAATAGTCTTCTTTGACTAGCTATTTTTAGGGGTCCCACATTCCTCGGCCCCTAGAATCTTGGGAATCTCGCATCCATATTTATGAAGCTTTTATAGCCCTATATGCAATTATTTTCTATCTTTAGGAGGTTATGGGTCATGATGCAAATTCCTAGCTTTACTTTTTATACCTCTCACCTTTGGTGACAGAGGCTAGTTCTTCTTTCCCTCATTCTTGGAGGTGAAAGTTTGTAGCCCAGGAGAAGCATATTGATGTACTTGGCTCCTTTCATTGAGAATAAAATAGTATTCCTTCTCATCCCTATTATTTTCTGAGTTTTCCTATTTGAATTCATGTCAAAGTTATTGTGATTTTGTCATCCTTTACTTTGCACATTTGTTCAAGTTGAATGTTCAAGAAGGTGTTTTGCAGTTGTTGTCCTAATCTGTGTGCATGTGGTTTTGAATTGTGGAAGCTTTTCCCTTCTTTCAACACAAATACCTATTTATTTCAAGAATTGTCAAGGCAGGCAGGGTCAAGTTGTGAGTTACCTGGTTATTCTAAGTGTCATTGTGAGCTTTTATTTCAATCTATGGATCTATCAAGTTTGGTGAATCACCTTAGTTTTAGTTTTATTTCATGCACTCTCTCCCCCTTTTCGTTCAAAGTTCAGTCAGGTTTTCAGGTGATTCAAAGGGAAGCTGGCCCTTAATCCAGAGGTCTATTCTCGAATAGGTTACCCACAACCTAAGAATAGTCTCATGTTTCACGGGATTGCTAGGTTCTATGCTTAGCCATACTCGGGTGCAATCCTTAGTGACAACAGGTAATAATCCTCCGTATAGTTTTTCATATCATGACATAAATTATTATTATAATGAGTATTAGAAAGTTGATTTATTTGTACAAAATTTGTAGGAACAAGCCGGAGCATAACGAAATGGGTGATAGAGCAGGGAAGAGATTGTATGAGTCACTCAGAGAGGAAAATGAGTTATTAAAAGAGGAAAATGAGTCATTAACAGATGAAATCTAGTTATTAAGAGGGGAAATCGAAGAACCGTGGAAGGTGTTGGTAGAAATCAAGGCTCTGAAAAAGGCCTGTAGAAATGGTTGACTGATCTTAAGCCTCTGAAACACCGCCTCCACCAGTGATTAGATTTCCTACAGAAATAAAATGTGCTTGAGTGTCCTCTTTGTCAAAGAGTTTTGAGTACATAGTGTGTGATTTTTAGATAGTTTTCATGCCTCAATTCGGAACATTTTTAAATGCATTAAATGTTATTTTGGGTAGATAAAAAATGACCTCTATTTGTGATCTAGATTTAGTAGACTTTATGTTGAGTTGTTCTAAGATTTATTAATGATAAGGTTTGTCAATATTTAATTAATTGATCAATCATATGATATAGAGAACATTGTATTTTGTAGGTTTAATTCAAATATATTATTTTTCTTTGGAATCAGGTTGCTTTATATCTATTTATTATTTTTTATATATTTTTATATATCTTTATTTAAGATTTTATATATCTAAATATTTTTTAAATAATAAGATTTTATATTGTACTTAATTTACTTTGTTTAAAAATTAATTTTCAAAAATATTTTGATTTTTAGAAGTTAATATTTCTAATAGGTCTTAATTATTTGTTTTATTTTGTTAATCAATAAAATTTAGGGTTTGAACTTTGACAACAATACCACAATTTAATCATTGTAACATGTACATTCTAACATAAATTATTAAGACATATTACTACTATATTGAACATTTAATATTTTTACCTAATATTTATAGAGAAAAGCATGTAATTGTACTAAATTTAAATAAGTAAATACACAAGACCAGTTTGCAACTCATGTTCATTCCCTTGAATCTACATTTAGAAGTGTTCACTTACCTAGTATCACATAGACTTATATCATTTCTTATACCTATTAAGAGTTAAGTATGTCAATTGGGTTTCATTTGTAAAAGTAGTATGAATATGAATTTGGGAAGAAGTGACCCTGATTTGTTGTGGTTTTCAAATGCATTGGGTTGTTTGGCTTCAATTAATGACTCATCAAATAGTTTGTTAAGTAGAGAAACGAATATCAATCGATGTTAATTATTTCATACAATGCATTTCTAGTTTGATGATTTCATAATAGTTGAAACATATTTCAAGTAACATATGAATGAAATATTAGGAATGGTATGTTCTTTGCAATATACTCCCTTTTACAATCTATCAATGTTACATGTTGAACATGACATATGACATTACTTCATGTCTCGGGATTAGCAACATAGAACACATAGACTAGCCACCACAAGAGCATAAGAAATCACAATATTTCAAGTTGAAAATTTCAATTCAAATCCTCAACGGTCATAAGAAAAATAAAAAAAGTAAGTGTGAACAAAATCTCAGTTGATTGAAAAACTCAAAATTGGTGAATAGGTGGTCACTAGAGAACTTAAAATTTCAAGCTAGTCCTTACCCACGTTCAAAGTTCATCAAGTTCAAATAAAATAGATCAATTGAAACCAAATCACATTTACAGAATGACTAACACCAATCATAAGGAGGGAGTAAAAGCTACACATCACCTTGTATGCAAGGTACGCTAAAGAATATGACCATACTTATAGAACATAAATCTCAAAGTTTACATCATCATGTAATAACACATTCAATTACCTTAAACATCATTCCTCTATCCACTAAATCCAACCCACATGAATTGTTAATTCTCTCTTTTCTTTTGAAATTTCATGCCATGCAAGCTAAGACATACAAATTTTCAACAAATCTATGTTTCATATAAAACATATTGAATTCTTCTTCCCCAAGAATTTCATAAGGTTCTAGTATTAAAATCCTTTCATAACACTTGCAAATATACCTTACAATAATACATATTTCTATCATTTATCACAAGCCAAGTCCTAAATTCTGATAAACACTCATACATTTTATTAAATAACCATCATTATTTAACTACACAATATCTCATAGAATATATCTTCTTTCTTTGCTACACTAATGTAGCTAAAAAAACGCTTACAAAATATGATTGATTAAGTAATATCAATTTGAAATGTTTAGAATATAAATTAAGGCTTATAAATAGCTATCTTACAATATCTTCTATAGTTCTCTTCTACTTTCTGCAATTCTTAGATGAGAGTGATCTATCTACTTGATCCTATCCTCCTTTTTCTCGTGTTTTATAATACACCTTCCTTAGTTTTATAATAGCTCAGAGAGATTGATCAAACCTATCAGAATTCCATTGAAAATATATACAAAGTAACTAATTATTTAGAGCTAAGAAAAATGTGATCCCCACCACTAGCCCTGAGAAATTGACTGCTAGCACCTGTGTTGTTAGTGGAAAAAGACCATGCACTACTAAGTTGGCAGAAAATACACATCAAAAGTGTCAAGCCTCTAATTGCACCCCTAACAAGCTATGCTACCTCTACGTAATATTAGGAAAAATACATGTACCTCAAATTAAAAATTGGAAATTGTGTGAACCGATTGAGATGCATTGATGAAAGGAGCGCATATAAACTTGTTTGATTTATCACTCAAGACCACCATAATTGGAATCATCAATAGTGAATGGGGGAAGATGGAACATGTGCGCAGACTGTTGGGGACTTCAGAGTTAGTTACGAACCAAAAAGTATTGACCTGACTCATAGAAGAACATGTTTCTCTCAAAAACAATACCTAGGTTAAGAAAGGGGGAATCACTAGCGCACCTTGTGACACTATGAAATGTGATTCACATTTTTGCAATTCGAAGAGGAATCCTTCTTGTAGGATGGGGGAAACCCAGAGTCTTTATATTTGTAGATGAGGAGCCTTATCTATTTCGCTACAAAATCCTTTGGCTAGCTATGTTTGTGAATTAATGAGAAAACTCCCATGCCATGAATACCTGCACATAGAAGGGTGAGAAATAGATCTCTAATATTGAAAGAAGGAAACAATATTCATTCAAATGTAGATCAATCTAGAAGACTAGGGATCGTTTCCATGTTAGAAAAGGGCTTTCAAAAGAGATAAGAAGGTCAAGGAACATTATCCCAAAACTGCCAAATGAAAACATTCAAGATAGAGTCAGTTGACTAACATCTTTAAGGAAAAAGTACATCAAGAACCTAGAACATTAATAAATCATATCATTTTCATCTTTTTAAAGAAGCTTTAGATTTGATACCTTGGAAAGGTGACGTATTTATCTCGCATTCAAGATTAATAAGTCATTACGCAAAAAATAACTAATCCAAGGATTTTGTGTGTAGCTTGGTCAATTCCTTCCTTAACTAAGAGGGAGACATGGTTACCACTCACCCACTAGGCTATGTAGGTGAGTGTTTCTCCCATAGCCAAATAAATAGAGCTTCACTACTAGGTGGGCATATATAGCCTTGACGATGTTATCGCCTCAACAACCATTAATATTTCTCTACTGCTATCTAGACATCTATAGCACCGGTAGAGTTGCTAACATCACCTAAAATTTTCATCCTAATTTTATTTTTATTTCTTTTTTTTCTCGGGATTTACTTATGCCTTATGAATTAAAAAAATGAATGGATGACTAAAAAATCATCCCTTGAGGCTGGCTACCAAGGTGGTAGGAGTATTAAACTTTGTTTTTTCACCTAGCGTACCAAGGAACGACATCTCATATTCATTAGTATAGTTATTAAACGTTTAAGCGTGGATAATCCATGCCAGAGATTTCTATTTTCATGAAATGGCTGACAATTAATGCTTAAATAATGCAAAAGAAAGAGCTCACGCGTATTGTCCATATCAAACATAATATTTTTTTTGAGTAGGAAATGAATACAATTACCCTTTCAAAGATTCGTAAGTACAATCCTTCTTTGATGGAAACGCCCACTATTCATGAACCTAACCCAATGTCCTTAAATATTAATCAATTGGAAACCTTTGGAAAATACGTAAGGTACCTCTGTATAAATCATGTATATATTCTTTCAGTGGGATTAAATACAACACACTTGTTGTCATAAATGTTTTCTCTATAAAATGTGACCACTCTTTCATAATTGGTATAGAGTTTACAAGCCTTTCTATACAATACATGGAGTTACATTTCTTAAGAGATGTCTTGACCTGATTACGCCAATATTAGAAGAGGCACTAGGGTATTTCCCCTTGTGAGTAATCATCAAGAAAGCATCAGATGTACAATATAAGATCCAAGTGGTGGAGGTGGGCCAAGTCGTACCAAACCCAAGACTGGCATTCCAAAAGTCTTCCCCGCTTCCTAATATTATCTCCTCCACTCTTCTTAGTTTCTTTAAACAAAAACTATACTACAATATACATGTATTGATGGCCAAATAATTTTGAAAAGTTTTGAAGTTTTTCCTTGTATGTGAATAATATCGTGAATCTAATATATATGCACTTGGTTTTAGAATATCTTAGAGCCCACATACACATTTTTCTTTTTTCTTTTTATTTGTCATATTTTGAAGCATTTTTAATTCTTGATGCTATAGAATTTTTAATTCTAAATTAAACAAAAAGAATTAAATATCATAGAATAGATCTTTATCATTATATATAGAATGGTAATAAAGTAGAGAGTACCTTTTTTATCAAATGTAAAAACAAATAAATCTTGCACAAAGAAACCTAAGCTAAACATACAAGGGTTAGAACAGTGAAAATTAATTGGGAATTTACATGAGACACTACATAATGTGTCTCCTTGCAAGTTAGGGTTATTGATACAAAAAAATACACACAACAAAAACCTAACTATGTACACTAACTAGGATTAACCCTTTCTTCAGAAGAAACTAGTAATTAGGTTTTAGAAGTAGCTACCTTTTCAGTTATATTTTCTCTCTCCATTTAATAATTTTGATTATGTAAACAAAATGGATCAAACCAAGGGTATTACCTTTCTCAGGGGTGACGTACTTACATAAGTAAAAATGTAACCTACCTTAGGTATTTTTTTTGGCTTTGTAAGAGACAAAAATTTATCTTCTTGGTGATATCCTCCCAATACCCTTGAATGAGCATGACCCTATTGATTTGTAAGTTTTGTTGTCTATTAGTGTCTTACACTTAGTTATTTTCTAGGCAATGTTGGTCGGTCATCACTGCGACTGATCCATTTTGTAAACCATCTTGTAAAGGATGAGTTATCTCTAGACTTGCATTTTGTATAGTTACCGAGCAATAGTTATTGTTGAGAAATTCAGAGGTCACCGAGTACTTCAGTAGTCACCGAGTTGTATAGAAGAGTCAGTGCCGAGCACTGATATATTAAGAACAATAAATGTTGAGTGTCAAAGACTTCATATGCCAAGAAAGCCAATTTTGACATGTGTTTGTAATGGAACAAACACTTAGGTAAACCATTTTGGCCGACATCTATACAATATTTAATGTTTGTTGAGGAAATCACAGAGTTGATTACACCTTGTATTTCTAATCACTAATCCCTATGGAAGCCATGTAACGGATTAGAAAAATAGAGTGCTTAAGCGAAATAAGTAGAGAATCTAGATCATTCATCTAGATATAGGAGGTTGAATTTCTCTCTATATAAGATGAGATGTTAACCCTAAAATGATATATGTGTATGGAAGTAGTGAAGGAGATCTCCTATATGCAGAACATAGAAGTATTTTGAGATAGGAAGAGATCAGTCAGAGTGACCGAGTAAACAAGTGAAGGGAAGAATAAAGCTATATTTGGTTGAGGAAACCAAAAAAGTATTGGAAGGAGAAGATATGTTATCAACAATATAGTGAAAACTGAAGGATCAGGTACTGATACATTTTATTAGGTGAGTAAGGGTAAATCTCTTAATAGAGTGGTCTTCACAGGCCTATGTAAATCTCTTAACCAAGTTTTTACTTTATTGTAAGTTTTAAATATTTTAACCAAGGTAGATTGTATAAGTTTGTAAGCTCTTAACAAGGCAGACCCCTCACAGGGTAGACCACAAGTCTATGATCAAACATTGTAGCCCTAACATGCAAAATTTTTATTGCAATAGTGAAGATTTGTGGGTGTCATCCCCACTCCAGTTTTATCTTTCAAGGGTTTCTGGGTAACCAAAATATTTGCATTTTGTATTTCATTTCATGGATGAAGTTAGATTGTTTTTTATTAAGTAAAACAACTTTTACAGGGATCCTGAAACCCACAACAACTTAAAATGTAGCGATAAAGAGTTCAAAACATAAGAAAAGCTAAAAAATTGATTAATCAGGCTACAGACAGGCCGAGAGACAAAATAACACATAGAAGGAGTAGTAAAAAAAGAACAAAAAAGGGACAGGAATTAAGGCACCAGGGAACATGATCAGGCGAGGTTCCTGAGAATAATTGCAGTGTTTCTTTCAAGAAGCTCCATATTCTCTGTTGTCTCTTTAATATTTTGAATGTCGTGGGATGAGTCATCAACCAAGTTTTTCTTTGATCTGGCTCTGGTTCTCTTACCTAAACCTTTGTTGGGCTTCTCCTTATTTTCCTCAGTGGTCCTCTACTTATCCATGTTGTCCTTCATCTCTTCCATTTTTTCTATGAGCAATTTGATATGCTCATTGGAGGCTTTGAGTATGTTGAATTTTTCTTAGCTATACCTTTAAGGGTTTCCTCAAGACTTTTCATTTTGCCTTCCAGAAGATCAATCCTAGAGTCCATGCTACGCTTATACTCTCTGGCTTTGTGAGCCTTATCTATAATACTCTAGATTTTATCCTTGAGATCTTCGAGTTCATGGAAGAGCTAGTTGAAGGACCTGAACTAGTCTACAATGCTATTCTTAACATTTCTTAGGAGATTCATCTCCATTTCCCTAGCCTTGTCCCCGAGGACATGACCAGTGTGAGGTTAATCAGATCCTCCTTCTGAATTCTTTCATCGATGTCCTCAAGGATTTTGGGGTTCACGGCTTCCCTGATAATCTCCATCTGCACTGTGTTCATGTTGAAGTTCCTCCACACTTTTTTCCCTTTTCCAAAGTATTGGCTTTGATACTCCCCTCTAGACTGGTTCTTTTCTTTAGAGAGCTCTTGAAAATTGGGGGAATGGGTAGAAGGGTTACCTTGGTCATCATTGGGCTCCTTAGTATTAGGGTCTTGAGCATTATCTTTGGCTCCTGAAGGGGGAGGGGGGGAGCTTTGTTTGCTGATGGTGAGGTCAACAGAGAGACAACCCGAGCTTTCCCCCTTGGTAATGAATTTTTTCCCTATGGCCTATTCAGTTTTCTTCCTGGCCTCACCTATAGAGTTACCCTCCTCTTCATCAGTGTTCATATCTTCCACATTTTCATTATATTCCTCTTCTGAGGATATCTCCTTTCCCACCTTCTTTTGGAGGGTTTTTCATTTTTGGCTGAACTTGAGAGTCTCTTTTTTGAGGAGGACCTCTCTTTCAATTTTTTGATCTCTTCTTCCTCATTGTCCTTAGAGTGCATTCCCTCATTGTTTCCTTTTGAAGGGATGTAATCTGACCCAGAAGCATCATTTCTTTCTTTTTTCTCCGCAATCTCCTTTTCCAGAGTAAAGAGATAATTCAATCAAACACTCAGGCAATTTGGAATAAGAAACCTGGAAACCTTATGGTACTAATAATTGTACACGCTAAAATGGTGCACTTCTATGAACCATTACATGCAAGGTTGCTCAAGAATGAGGCCTCACAAACCGGCTCATAGCTCTCTATGCATGGAGTTGCAAGGGACTATGATGTATTTGCTCTCAGCTAGAGCTACAAGCTTGTGACCTTGCTAGTCAACCACACAATGAGAGATTCAAATGAGGACAAGGGAAAGAGTGCCAATATCCTCAAGAATCACTATGAAAATGCAATGCAACTAAGCTATCAAATGGAAAGAACAAGTGTTACAAATCCCTCCTATTAAGCTATGTGAGTTAAATCTATTGCATCAAAGGAAACTAAACTAGATGCCATGAAAGCTAAAATGAAAGAATGAAAGACTAA
The DNA here is from genome assembly GCA_027943335.1 of Chamaecyparis obtusa. Classification (NCBI taxonomy): domain Eukaryota; kingdom Viridiplantae; phylum Streptophyta; class Pinopsida; order Cupressales; family Cupressaceae; genus Chamaecyparis; species Chamaecyparis obtusa. The sequence goes on along the minus strand of BSBK01000902.1, from coordinate 90,767 downwards.
GAACAATAAGGTTTCCAAAAGCTCCAAAAAGTCTCCAAGAATTCCTGCAGCATAAGATTAGTATTCAAAACATGATATATGCAAATGAAGGAGAGAGCTTTCCTTTTATAAGAAATGAGGTGAAATGGACCATTGAGATTAAGAGGCAAAAAGTCTTAATCAACGGTGAAGCTTGAAAGAGGAGCAATCCATGTGCACAAGTATCCTCCAATAGAAAAATAGGAGTTGACTTTATGTCCATATGAGACAAAAAGTGTTTTCTTCTCTTTATAAAATAGGAATAGTACTTTATTTGTGCAACTTAGGATAAGAGGCAAAGTGGGGCTTTTTATTTAATCAAAAGGGGAGGAAATATTCCTTTTAATTAAATAAAGACTTAGGATAAAATGGTTAGCCCATAGGATAAAAATCCAATATATGATCGAATTTAAGATTTAATCAAGAAATTGATAATGTTGAAAATATTGATTATTGATAAAAATGATTCAGGATTGATAAATCAAATAAATGGGGCCCAAAGTCTAGGCGACCATTTTTGGGTGCATACATTTGCCCCTCTTTCACTAATGTGAGATCGATTTGGGAACACATGTAGTCAAAGAATGAAGTTGAAATGTGAGATCGATCTGGGATCACAAAACAACTTAGATGTGAGGTCAATTTGGGATCACATCCGGACAAACATAGACAAAGGCCTTTGAACATGAGGTCAATTCGGGATCACATTCAAAGTAAGAGATAATAATCTCAAATTTGAGCAAAAGCTCACAAAAGATGTCTGAATTAGGAAAATCAAGAGAATCAGGGATGAGAATCCCATAGGTACTGCCCCCTCGGAATCAAAATTGAAATCAGGTAGAGGAGAGATAGCAAATCGATAAGGCTGATCAAATCATAATAAAATCATAATTGAATGTATAGGTCAATAGGGTAACCATTAGGTGGTAAAACATGCCCCAGTGAGGAAGTAGAAGAATAGAAATAGAAGACTAGAAATAGAGTGAATGAAAGACTAGAAAATATGAGAGACATGGAAGGAAGAAATTCCACCAAAGATTGAAGAATTATGCCTCAAAAGGTCAGTCAACTACATAGAAGAATGAGAAAATTTGGAAACGCGACCTAGATTTTGATTTTGAGTCCGAAAATGGATAGAAAATGATGTGATATGAAAGACCAGAAATGAAAGATATGATCAAGAAGAATCAAAAAAATGAGCACAGTTGACCAACTAGTTCATAGATGATAAAAAGGAGAGCTCTCTCCATATGCAAGATGCAAAAACTAAGCTATGATGAACCTAAGAATGCAAGCTCCTATGAAAGTGGTTGACTTGCAAGGTCACAATGCTAATAGACATCTAATTATCATCATCGAGCATTATTGGTAGCATCGTAAGATCATACAATGCACACTAGCATAACTATGTGGATATGAATATGATCTTTATCAGATAGAAATGTGGAAATCTCACCTAGGCATCAAAGACATATAGGTCAAGATGACTAGTGCAGTGAGATTACCTAAGTTTGATATGGCGAGATTATGTTTGTATCAAGACACATGAAAGTCAGGATAACTAGAAGCATGCACTCGCATAAAACAGTCAAGGATAATACCTTGTCAATCCATAGTGTCAAGTAGGACCAGCATAAATGCTCATGATAGTTAGGATCAACAAACTATACCCATAAGCAGATAAAGAAAGAAAACATGTTCTCATACCCTCAGTCTTCTAGCTATGCATCATCAAAAACTTCTCAGGGAGAGACCACTCATTAAAGAAATCCTCATAGACAACACACAAAGAAAGATAAAGTCATCATATCTCAACAAGTTGATTGTTTAAGTGTGTGTGTGTTGGTCATAGAGTCAGACTCTGATCATTGCATCTGCAAATGAGAAATATCGCATCAAACTTAGACTATTGGGTAAGACATCTGATAAGTGTTAAGAAACACTCGACGCAAGGGTAGTGTTGAAAAACACTGTTTGGGGTGGTGTTGAAAAACACCTGTTGTGAAATGCCCCAAGAGACAAATGCACCTAAAGGACCTATGCTAACAGTTATGCCTCCTAGACAAAGATAAAGACCAATTCCAGACCAAGTCAAATAGGGTCAAGACATGATGGAAAGGCTCAGTGTCGAGGATGCATGCTAACAAATAGGAGTGTAAAGGCCTCAAGTAGCACTTGTTTCCAGGTTTTCACCACTTGGATTTAGTGCAATTTTTCTCTTTTTTCATTTTTTGATTTTTTTGTATTTTTTCAGGACTTTTTATGCTTTTTAGGATTTTTTCAGCATCATATATCAATTTTTTTGGTATTTTTCAGGATCCATAAAGTATGTACAAAGAATGCCCCTAGACAGAAATGGGCATCAAGGATAGAACTTCTTGAGGTGCAAAATGTTGATGGGATCAGGGAGCTATTCTCCATCAAGATCTGATAGTAAATATGCACCGATACCAAAAGCAGCTGTAATAACATATGGTCCAAGCCAGTTACGTTCAAACTTACCCTTTTGTTCTCTATTCTATTGGTTCTTAAGGTTCTCTCGCAAAACAAGATCACCTATTTGAAACTCTCTAGGGAGAACCTTCTTGTTGAATGCCTTGGACATATGCTTCTGATACACTCTCATATGGTCAAAGGAAGCCTTACGCTTCTCATCTAAAAGTTCTAGTTCCTGTAACCTCATGGCATGGTAATCCTCATCTGTTATCAATCCTCTGAGTGAGACTCTGAGTGATGGGATCTCTACTTCTAAAGGTAATACTACTTCAGCACTGTAGGTAAGGGCAAAAGGCATGGCTCCTGTAGGTGTGCGAATGCTTGTTCTATAAGCTCATAGTGCTAGATTGATTTGCAAGTGCCAATCCCTACCATTCTTGTGCACTATCATATGAAGAATTTTAAGAATGGTTTTATTAGAGGCTTCTACCTGTCCATTTCCCTGTGGAAAATAGATGTAGGACCAATGTTGCTTAATTTTAAACTTCTTGCATAAATTCTTTAGGTCCTTGTTCTTGAATTGACCTCCGTTATCAGTGATAATCTCAGAAGGCACTCCAAATCGGCAAATAATATGATTCAAGATGAACAAAGAGATAGTCTTCCCTGAAGCAACAGAAAGTGACACAGCTTCCACCCATTTTATGAAGTAGTTAGTGGTAGTAATAATGAACTTATGTCCACTTGATGAGTTGGGATAAATCTGCCCAACTAGATCAAAGGCCCAGCGCTGAAATGGCCAATGAGAAATAGAAGGAATCAACTCCCTACCTGGAGCATGAATCAGGTTTCCATGTTTCTGATATTTTTCACAAGACTTAGCAAAGGCTACTGCATCTATTTTCATCATGGGCCAATAATACCCTACCCTAAGAAATCTTCGGGCCATGGAAAGACCATTAGAATGTCCACCACAAATGTCCTCGTGGATGTCAACTAACGCTTGGTCAGATTCCTCCTTTTCCAAGCACCTAAGGAGCATCCCATCTAAACCCCTCCTATATAAATCACCAGAGATAAGGGTGTGGTGAGAGGCATTATGGATGAGGTTTCAGCATTCAGAATGGTTGAATGTGTCAGGGATGATGCCATCACGAAGATATGAATAGATAGCACCATAGCAGGAAGACTCATGTGTGACAAGGGTATAGATGACATGGCTTTCAGATGAGTCAAAGATGGGATGGTGTAGCTCTTCCACTAGGAATTTGAATCTTGATTCATGCTTCTCCAACTGAAGAAGTGAAGCTAATGTGGCCATGGCATCTGTAGCTTTGTTCTTTGTCCTAGGGATCTGTTGAAATGTCACAAATGTAAAGTAGCGTTTCAATGAGTCAACTATCTTTTTGTAGGGTATCAATTTATCATCTTTGGTTTGATACTCCTCATTGACTTGGTTGATGATTAACTAAGAATCCCCAAAGACATGTAACTCTATTATGTTCTATACTATAGCCATTCTCAATCCATTGGTTAAAGCTTCATATTTTGCAATATTAATCGTACATGGGAATAAAAGTTTGTAAGACTTTGGAATATTGTACCCATGCGGAGAGACAAATAATACTCCAGCACCTGATCCATTTTGCATGTGGGAACCATCAAAGAACATTTTCCAAGTGCGAGTAGTCATATACAGGATGTGTTCATCTGGGAATTCCACTTGAACAGGCATACTATCCTTAATTGGGAAATCAGCTAATTGATCAGCAATAGCTTGCCCCTTTATGGCCTTTCTCTCAACGTAATCTATATCAAATTCAATCAAAACCATCATCCACTTAGCAAGTCTACCTATGAGACCAGCCTTACTAAGCAAGTACTTAAGAGGATCAATTTTTGCAACCAAATGTATAGTATGAGCAAGCATATAGTTTCGCAACTTTTGAGAAGCAAACACCACTGCAAGACAAGACTTCTCAATGTTATTATAATTGATCTCATAGGAGACTAGAGTACAGATGATGTATTATATGGCCCTTTCTTTCCCAGTATCATCTAATTGAGCCAACAATGCCCCCAAGGAAGACTCTATTGCTGAAATGTATAAAATCAATGGTCTCCCAGGAATAGGCGACATCAAAATTGGAGGATTAGCTAAATACTATTTTATTTTATCAAGGCTCTTTTGGAAATCCTCATTCCATACACAAGAAGCACCCTTATGCAGTGTCTTATTAAAGGGTTGTGCTCTATCTGCCAGCTGTGAGATAAACCTCCTAATTGACTAGAGTCGGCCCTGAAGACTTCTCATTTGACTAATGTTTCTTGGAGGTGGCATATCTAAAATTGCTTGGACCTTTTCAGGATCAACCTCTATACCTTTTGCTGATATTATAAATCCTAAAAGTTTTCCTGAGGTGACACCAAATGCGCACTTCTTTGGATTCAATCTGAGTTGAAACTGTTCCATGCGATCAAGAATTACTTCCAAATCAGGAAGGTGTGCATCCCTTTTTCTTGATTTAGCTAAAGTATCATCCACATAATCTTCCATGTTCTTATGCATCATATCATGAAAAATTGTGGTCATAGCTCATTGGTATGTTGCTCCTGCATTCTTTAACCCAAATGGCATGACGTTCCAGCAATAGGTTCCCCATGCACATGTGAACACTATTTTCTCTTGGTCTTCGGGAGCTATTTTAATTTGATTATATCCTAAAAAACCATCCATTAGAGAGTATATTTCATAGCCCGCTGTCATGTCCACTATCATGTCAATGTTTGGAAGTGGAAAATCATCCTTTGGACATGCTTTATTTAAATCTCTAAAATCTGTGCATACACGAATGGACCCATCATGTTTGGAAACTGGTACTATGTTTGAGATCCATTCTGCATAATCGATGGCTCTAATGAATCCAGCTCTCAAAAGTTTTTCTAATTCCACTTTGACAAGGAGAGCTACATGTGGATGCATTTTTTTGAGTCTCTGTTTCACTGGTTTGACTCCTGGAACTATGGATAAGTGATGCATTATAAGATTTGTGTCAAGCCCTGGCATGTCTGAATAGGTCCATGCAAAATTAATTTTCTTCTTTTGTAAGAATTGTATATATGCCTTGGTTTCTTCTTCTGATAAAGACTGAGCAAGATGAACTATTTGAGGAGCTTCTTCTGTGTTCAAATTAACTAGTTTTCTTGGCTCAATCAATACCGATGATCTGTCCTGAAAATAACTCGGCAAGTTATTAAGTACCCCATCCTTAGGTGCCTCAAAGAGGTTTTCACCCTCAGATATGTCATCTCTATTTACTATTTTTGGTTTTGATACCGCCACAAAGTGGTTTTCACCATCAGACCAATTTTTCTTTCTTTCTTTTTCTTTTATTTTTAGACTGAGGTACTTAATATCAGGCTCCGTCATACTTGTTGTCAGTTCACTGGTGGAAGAAGCCATGGGTTCAAGAGCATTCAGATAGCAGGCAAGTTCATAGTCATTCTAAAAAGTGAGGAATCTAGGCTCTTGATGGCGCTGAGACCAGTCAATTAGGTCATAGTGAACAAGGGGTAGGTCAATGACTGGTTCAATGTTATTTATGTGAAAGGTGTTATCTCTGATGACCATACAATCGGGATTCATCAAGTCCCCTCTGAGGATACCCGAGTCGGGATTTGTCCTACCAAATGAAGCGTTAGCCACTAAGGCAATTTGAGGAGTACAATCCTCTAGTCCTACACTAAGCTCATTGGTCACATCAGGTTGGGTACTATAAGTATGGACAACATCCATGTCCAAATCAACTGTTGCATCTGAAAGTGAGTCCCATTCGTACTCACGTGAGTCTGTGTCTAAATCATCATTTGGGCCTTGTGATGTAGAAGCCTCAAGGTTGGGAAAGGTTTCCCCTTCTCTAATGCTAGCATTGTTACTATTTGTCATAGCTAGGATAGCAACACGTTCCATTGTCAATCTAGCATTCATATAGTCACTATTCGTCGCAGCTCGGATAGTAGGACCGTCAAGTATCAAATCTTTTGATTCTCCCCAAAGAAGATTTGTTGAAGGCACCCAATTATCAGACATGTCTTGTTGATTAGAAAGATCAGGTGTGTAGTCTGAATCACTATCAATGTCCGTCGCAGCTGGGACAGGGACACCTTTCTTCTTCTTATTTTCAAAACCTAAGCCAACTGTTGACTTATTCTTTCATCCAAAAAGGGTATGGTTAAGAGGCTCAGCTTTAGCATCCAACCTATGGCTAAGGGGACCATATCCTGGATAACCCATATTCTTAACCAATGTATACCCTCGCCCATAAGCTATAGGTGAAGGAGCAAAGTTCTCATTGTGTTGGTATTTTTCCTCATGATAGATCCAGTCTCTTATGACAACTTCCTCTTTCTCTTCCTGAATAGGAACTAAAGACTCAATAAATTTTCCAAATAATGTCATTGCTGATGATGAAGGTTTCATATGTGGGGATGGTTTCCCATAAGACCAAGGAGAGATTGGCATTTTTGTAAAAGAATCAATTTTATAATCTCCCATCCCAAGATCTATGGTCTTAAACTTCTGCTGCCATTGTTCAAGTGAGATACTAGAACTGTCAGCTTCCCTATTCAAAGGTACATGTGATCCAACAAAGATATTATTAACGGACAAAGCACTATCTCTAGGTATGCAAATTTTGACACCATTATGGGGAAACTTAACACACTGGTGATATGTTGATGGGACTGCTTGCATTTCGTGAATCCATGGCCTACCTAGCAAAATGTTGTAGGCTAAAGGTCCAACATCAACAATTTGAAATAAGATATCCTTTTCTACTGGACCAATGTGAATAGGCAAAATGACCAATCCCTTAGAACTTCTTTCTACTTCATCATATGCCTTGATTGTGATCTTTTTCCTTGTGTCAATGACGTCTTCAGAATATCCTAGAGCCTTCAACAAACTCATGGTATAAATATTGAGCCCCGCACCCCCATCTATCAATACACGCCTGACACGGGTTTTATGAATCATGACTTCGATGTGTAAGGCCAAGTTATGTGGGTGACTGATGGATTTTTCATCTTCTTCTGAGAAAGTGAGGTAATGAGGGCTAGCCAAATGGTTGACCATATTCTAGAATTGATCAATATCTAAGTTGTTAGGGACACTGGCTGCTCGCAAAGCATCCTCAAGGACACGCTTGTGCTTAGGGGACAATTCTAAAAGTTCAAAAATAGATATCTATGCTGGTGTACATTGTAATTGGTCAATAAGGTTATAATTTGAATTAGGACCAACAATAGATTTAGGAAGAACACCCTTGGACATGGGCTGCTTAGACTTGCTAGAGCTAGGACCTCTGATAATAATGGGAGCTTGAGCCTGACCCCTAGTGACAGCATTGAGAGATTGGGGTATCCTTCGTGAGTGAAGACCTCTCAGCACCACAACGGGTCCTTCATCAGACCTTGGAGTTGAATCCACATCATATCCATAAGGATCTTTTCCTCTCATCATGTTGATATTATCATCAGCCGCTTCAAGCATATTAATAACATTTTCAACATTGGTGTAGGCATAGTTGATAGCAGCTTTGCCTTGCTTGTTGTTAGAATTTTCTCCTTTCTCATATTTGGGCAAGGGTTCTTTAAAAGCCTTATGATCCGCATTGGTAGTTAAACCATCAACTTGTAATCACCCACTTTCAATGAGGTCTTGGACAAGATGTTTAAGCCTAAAACAATTTTCTATATCATGTCCAATTCCATTGTGGAAGACACAAAAGGCTTTCTCATCCCACCAATGAGGTTTAGGATTGGGTATGCGGTGCTTGGCAAGATCCTGAGGTTGCACCAAATTATGAGCAATTAGTGTCTTGAAAATGTTTGCATAGGAGTCCCCAAGTTTGGTGAATTGTCTCTTTTCCTTCTTAGGTTTCCCTTGATACTTGGGTTTATTCTCTTGTTGTCCTGAGGATGCTTACAGCTTCATGGCTTGCACTGCATTGGAGAGATTAAGAACTCCTTCATTCTTAGGTTGTGGTGAGTCAACAACTCCGTCATTGACTACCTGTTTATTCTTGTTCCAATAGGAGTTCTTTTTGTCCTTATAACCATGATTGTTGTTGTTTTGGCCATTGTTGTTATTAGTTGATTTAGCCAAAATTCCTTATTCTTTTAGGACATCTTCTATGTGACATGCCACATCTACCATGGTATAAAAAGAATTAAATGGTATCTTTCTTACCTCATACCTTAATTCTAGCACTAAGTTACTCACAATGATGTCGATTCTTTCCTCCTCACGAATTGTCCTTGGATATTTTGAGCATAAACGTCTCCATCTTTGTAGGAAAGTGACAAAAGGTTCTCCTTGATTTTATTTAAGCTTGCACAAATCAAGCATTGTGACCGACCTTGATAGATTATAAGCAAAATGCTGAACAAATCTTTGGATGAGTTCTTTAAATGACTTTACTGGAGGAGTAAGGTTGGTGAACCACTCCATGGCTTGACCTTTGAGACTCCTCAGAAATAATCTCATCAAGTAGGAGTCTTCATGATGAAAAGAAAAGCTCATTATGTAGAACTGTCGAACATGGTCGTGAGGGTCACCAATGCCATCATATTTGTCATAGGTTGGAAACTCAACTTTCTTAGGGAACTCAACCAACACCACACTCTTGTCAATCGGGTTGGGACATATGGAGTCCAAATTAAATGTGCTCTTAGGAGCCCTCATCCTTTCTATATCCTTCTGCATTTGCATGATCACCTCATTGGTTGAAGGATTCTATTTCTTAATCTTTTTTTGGATGTCAAAATCATATGGAACTTTAGCACCTTTGTTGATAAGGCTTTCTAGGAATTGATCCTTGTTTTGTTCCACATATCGTTCCACATATGCTTGAAAGGATGGTTCTTGTTGCATAGTCATAAAATCCATATGGTCAAATTTGGCATAACTTCCTCCATGTTGTGAGCCATGATGTGCTCGTTGGGAGGGTTGCTTTGAATGTCTATGAGGTGATCGTCTCCTATGATGATCATATCTTGAAACCCTTCTTCCTCTAGGACTTGGGGATTGTGAGGGTGTCCTTGATCTTCTTCTAGGACTTGGTGAAGGGGTAGATGGGGGTGACTTGGTCCCACTATTGGTTCCCCTCCCGTTGAATTGGCTTTGGATTTATTGTGCGTAGAGTCTATCTTCTTCTTCTTGGGTGACTCTCTTCTTTATGTCCAATAACACATGTTCCTCTTCTTCTAGTTGTCTAAATTTTTCCTTTTTAGCAGCTTGTTCATCCAAATAGGCTTGCTTCTCCCTCTCAATGCTTTTCAATCTCGTATTTGCATATTGAGAGGTATTTTTAAGTGGAGAGGATGGTCTCGAATGCCTTATTGCATTGGCTACATTTATGTGGTGATCACTAGATTTGTTGTTCTAGTCCTTGTGTTGTGACCCTGAATCTGAGTGAGCTTGCTTATGATGTCTCTCGGCTTGTTGGTGAGCATCAAAATACCTCACGTTGTTGGGAGGTGACCTGGGTGGACTAGCATGAGAAGAACCACCGTACTCTCTCCTATGTCGTTGAAAGATATCCTCAAGAGTTTGATTCATGGCTTCTCTTTGTTGTCAAGTGAAAGTGTAACTCATGTCCATGCTTGATGAAAGTGGTACAAAAGAGGTGCTCACTTCACTAGGATTAGGTTTTGGATTAAAACAAACCTCAGATTCACTGTTAGGTGATTGATCAAAAAGGGGTCTTTTTCCCTTATGCTGTCAATGAGTCTTAACGGGTGGTAACTGGATAAAGGCAATAGGAGGTAACTTCCCTTGATTGTCTTGGTACCTTGTCGTAACTGACATGAAAGAAAGATACTCTCAATGATAAGGTGACGTCTCAAAGTGTCAGCGCCAAACTAGGATAATCAAAGTCCTCTATTGTCCAAAGAGAAATGAAAAGATAAAAAAGGGGCTTTACCAACACTGTCAAAGAGGTGCTTCAAATCAAAGGGTGACTACCCTTGCACTTTTGAACCAGGAGGTTGGACTAGGCCAAAAATATAATTGAAATTGAGATTTAAATGAAAGCGATTTGGACAATAAGAGCACTAAAATTTTCCAAGAATGTAGCTAACAAGCCTAGAGATAAACCTTGTTACCAAGAATAACCTTCTAACTTGACAACTATTTCCAAAGTGACTTTGTAAATTAATTAATGCTGTCCCTAGAGAGAAAAAACCAGAGATTTAGAGTAAAGATAGGCTTCCAATGACAGGGTAAATCATCCACTAAAAATATGATCCACCAAGAATAGACTGAAAATGGCCAAAACTAGGCAGACTCAAAAAAAGTTTCAGATGATACTTCGCCTTAAGCTAGGCGATACTGTTGCAAAATTGTTCAACTTTTGACTAGAATTGTGTAAAATTTGCATTTTTGGGTCTGTTTGATCAAAAAAAATTTTGGTCTGAGGGTTGATGTTTTCGATCTCAATCACAATATTAGCAGGATTTTGGCAGGTTTGCAAACAGTGAGGGATCAAACGTGTCTTCAAGCACTTGAAGCAAGGGCAAAAGCAACCTTGCCAAGACAATCAATTGTGATATGAAAAAGCACCCTATGAATGCTACCGATTGTTTGTATATTGAGAACATTTACACTGGTATAGCACAATCGAAAACACTTCAAAAAAATCTATCCTAAAAGGTCAAGGCTCAATACTTACCAACTTAGCCCACAACTTGATGTCCCCTCACCTCACACAAAGTGGTTACCCACAATAGATGTTGGCTTTGTCATGGAAGTGTCAAAGACACAACCAAAGGAACACATATGGTGAGTATCTTAAGGTGATCTGGGTAAACCACTTGGATCAATCCTTGCACTAAGAAGATAAGCAGCTAAAATAAGGTGGCTTCTATCTATGGTTCTTAATAAGGATTTCCATTCATAACACCCCTCTTGCTCCTCATAAAGGACTAGGACCTTGTGGCCTTAAGAGTACCTTAAGCATTCTTGTTCAATGTTTTCCCCATGGTCGCAATCCCATGAGCTACTCACAGCAAACAAAGATAAGTGTTATGTCTACCAAGGTTTTTGGTGTCCTTGATAGCCTTGAGATTATAGTGAGTTGGAATCACTTGCCACTAAGGAAAATGATGACAAGGTTGTCCCCACTTGAGTCGTTCCTCTTGATTACTCAAGAGCAGGCCTGCTAATGGAGTCTAAATCTAAACAAAAAGTGGATTAATTCTTGAGGTTCAAGGTTTTTGGTTCACCTCAAGGGTGAAGAGCATACTCCCCTATCTCAAAAACTTCTCCCAAACACACCAAGAAAAGTTCATTTACTCTCTTGTTTTCAAAATTCAAAGATGGGTCAAGATTTTCTGGTTCACCAAAATGGTGAAGAGCATACTTCTCCTACCAACCAAGAATCCCTACAACAAGATCTTAAGTGCCTAATAAATGAAACAACTAGTTTTTGCCACACTTAAAAGGAAAGCAAATAAACAAGCAAGATTTTTTTTTGTTTGTTTTTATGCTTGAGCAGCCCTACAAAAACCATTAGTAGCCCTCTTTGACATGCGTTCTTTTGGAAAAATATCCCAAGCAAGTGCACCTACAACCACAACTTGTTAGGCCCACAAGGTTAGCAAAATCCAAAATCTAACAATGGTTAGCACATGAAAAATTAGATAATCTACAAAAATAACTAATCAAATGACAAAATCTGAAAATGAAACCATCATGGTTGGATTAGGCTTGAAAGACCTTTCCAATGATATATAACACTTAAAATTTTGCTATTTTGATTAAGAGGCAAAAAGTCTTAATCAATGGTGGAGCTTGAAAGAGGAGCAATCCATGTGCACAAGTATCCTCCAATAGAAAAATAGGAGTTGACTTTATGTCCATATGAGACAAAAAGTGTTTTCTTCTTTTTATAAAATAGGAATAGTACTTTATTTGTGCAACTTAGGATAAGAGGCAAAGTGGGGCTTTTAATTTAATCAAAAGGGGAGGAAATATTCCTTTTAATTAAATAAAGACTTAGGATAAAGAGGTTACCCCATAAGATAAAAATCCAATATATGATCGAATTTAAGATTTAATCAAGAAATTGATAATGTTGAAAATATTGATTATTGATAAAAATGATTCAGGATTGATAAATCGAATAACTGGGGCCCAAAGTCTAGGTGACCATTTTTGGGTGCATACAATAATAACACCCAAATTCATAGGTAACTGAAAATTATCAGCATACAAGTGGGTTTATGTTAATAGGTAGTGAGAAAGGTCCCACTAGGTGTGCTAAAACAAGAACTGTTGACTCCTAAACTTAGCCCTAGGTGCTATGAATATTTGGGAAGTTTAGAGAACGAGGGACCAAATTACTTTTTCAAAATGAGAAAAAATATTCAGAAGATATTTGTTCATGTTTGTTTAAGGAAAGGGTAGCAAAGCGATGAAATTACAAAAGGGATATGGTAGAGCTTTTTCAAAACTTTAAAGTGCACACATTCTTCTATAATAGAAGAGAAAGGACTCCTTCAAATAAAATCTAAGAAACAATTAAAATCACTCAAGGTGTTTAGAGATAGATATAAAAGGGACATACAGTGGTTATTAATAAATAGAGAAGAGAAAATATAATATACTTGATAATACCGAAGATCCATTTACTAAAATAATGAAATGACACAAAAAATCATTTTTATACTTAGAATCTTAAATACACAAGGGGTTAATAACCATGATTGATTAAGTAATATCAATTTAAAATTTATAGAATATATTTTAAGGCTTATGATAGGAAATCTTTCAATATGTGCTATGGTTCTCTTCTACTTGCCCCAATTCTCAAATGATAGTGATCTATCTACTTGATCCTCTCATTATTTTTCTATCTTTTTACAATACAACATTCTTAGTTCTATAATAGCTTAGAGAGCTTGATGATGCCTATAAAAATGCTATTAAAAATATATGTTAGGTCCTCAATCTCTTTAGCTAAGAAAATGTGATCCACACCACTAGTCCTAAGAAATCAAGAGCTAGCACCAACTCTATTGGTAGAAAGATTCTCTCGAGTGCTAAGTCAAAAGATAACACACACAATATCTTCCAAGCCTCTGATTGAGCCCCCAGTAAGCTACACTACATATGTACAACATAAAGATGTATGTAGGTGCGTTAAATTGATAATTAGAAACTATGAAGACTGATTGAGATGCATGCATTAAAGGATGACATGAAAGTGTTCCTTTGAAATGAAAGAACCTTTACTAACATCTATGGGGACACAACATGGCATGCCAATACAACAAATTCATTGATATATCAGCTGATATCATTAATATTTGAATCATTAATAGTAAAAGGGGATGTATGGAACACATGCAATGACTATTGCAGAGCTCAAAGCTAGTTGTGATTCAAATAGATTTGAGATAATATGCTGTGGAGCATGCTACTTTGAAAAAAATGACATGATAAAGTATGGGGCAATCACTACTATACCTCGTGATCTTTTAAAAATTGATTCACATGATTGATTCTTTCTTATGGGTTGTCTAGCATAAAAAAAATTTCTAGACATTTTTCATCTCTTCCTTTGTGTGATCCATAGCAAGACAATTTATTACTAGGCTAACGATCACACTTATTTATCCTTTCCTTTCTTCTCTCATTTTATTGATGCCTCTCTCATCTTGGTTTCATATTTGATGAAGGCTTAATTCAATTGGAGGCTTGATGTTTCTTTGTCTCCTTGACCACAATAATAATATTCTTATGCATTGATCTACCTTACCGTGAGCATGAGTTGGTCACATGATCCTTCTAATTTAGAGGCTACATATATGGTCCTAAATATTTAGTACCCACAACTTGATGATTTAGGACTTGTTGAGCACATTTTTGTGATTTGAAGTTTCAAATGAATGTTATACTTGATCCCAATGCCTTGTCATTTTTCTCCCACACCTATTCACTATCCCCAATCTCTTTATAAAATTTAATATTAGATTTCCTAGGACACATCGCCAAAGGTGACCTTTCCTTGGGGTCTAAGGCCCAAATTTTTCCTAGAGCCTGATATTGGGATGTTCTTTTGAGGTTCTTATTTGTGGTCGACATGAATCACATTTGAATCACTAATTAAGGAAGTAAAGTATGAAAGGACCTCATCTCCCCTCATTTGGTAGGATTCAATAAAATGCAACTATCTATCAGTAAAGAACATGAAACTAACACAAATTGAGGATTTGGATTCAATATTTGAAGGAAAGCATCCAATTCAAGATCTCTAGGTATCTATTTCATCAAGATATATCAAATCAAATGAAATATTCTTCAATTGATGTAATTTTCTCTCTATTGATGGGCAAGTAGAGAAAGTCTCAATTATGAAAGAAGATAAATTCATTCATCCATCCTTCTCTCTCTCTCTCTCTCTCTCTCTCTCTCTCTCTCTCTCTCTCTCTCTCTCTCTCTCTCTCTCTCTCTCTCTCTCTCTCTCTCTCTCTCTCTCTCTCTCTCTCTCTCTCATTACATGTGGCCATCACGCATATCTACATTATTTATCTAGGAGTGGCAATCATAGATGTATAAATTTTTTATGGAATCCTTGATCCTACATAACATTTCAAGTTAAATCTTTATATTCCAAGTTTAGTCAAGAATATTGATGGATTTGAGAGATTTATACATCTGTTCATGAGGATTTCTGCAAGGTAAATAAGTAATTTTCCCTTTTACATTATTTTTTTAATATAATTTCCCTTGTATTTCAATCTTGATTCAATGATATGGGTTTGACCATAGACAAGTTGATTCCACAAGGTTGATTCCCCCTTTTTTGTGTGTTCAGGGATATGTTACAAAGGTATGATTTTAAATTTGGGTAGTACAGGAATAGTTGCAGGTTCTTTGAAAATGTTGACAACACATTACTACTTGTGATGTGTCACCAAGAACGCATAGTTTTTTGACTTAAATCTTTCAAATATTTATAGGACATTTTGGAGTACCTATGCATTTTGTCTTTTTATTTGTGTCTCCATCATTTTTAGCTCAATATAAGTTTATATCAATCTATTTTAATCATCTTTTTAGTGACTTCTCTATTAGATCTTTTTAATCACTTAACCACTCATATGTAATTTCGATTACATTACTAAGTGAAGGAAATTCTTTTTCCCTAATAAGAGCTTTAGTCAACTCTTGAGTATATTCTGGGCATTTTTCTTTCCTAATCTTAAATTCATGAAATGGGGAAGTAAGTCACTTTGTATATTATATGTTGTATTTCTATCCCCATTTTTGTAATATAGAAGAGTACATAGCAACCGTGGGGTATATATTAAACATGGAGAGTATATAGTATCCATTGGGGTTAAGGGGCTAATGATTATATTCCCATAAAAAAATAATGATTTTTTAGTAAGAGTAAGATAATAGGTCCTAGTTTCTAAAATATGGTGTACACGTAGATGTGAGATCGATAGATGTGGAAAATATGTCTATAACTTTAAACTATTGTAAGACCCATCTTAGAGTGAGGAGATGAAATAATTTAGAGGAGAAATTTGTAATAAAAGGTGATGATAATATTTTTGTGAGAACTAATCAAGCAAGGACATAAATATTAATTTAAATTAATAAAGGTCTAAAGAGAGAGTGTTAAATAAATGTAGGAACATGTACATGATGAAATGGTGCTGAATTTAGAACCTAATTATAGGTACTAAATTTTATAAAATAATCACAGGCAAGTAAGAATATTATTGAGTAAATAAAATAGTTTTTAAAAAATATGTACATCAAAATGATAACATAATTAATATATAAACTAACATATAATAGTTTTTTAGAAATTATATGAGGAGGGAGTGTGAGGAGATGGGTGAGAGTAGGAGTGGATAGAATCATTTTAAACCTATGGTTTCTTATGTTCCCAACAAAGCCTCTCAGGTAGTGGGAGAAGGGGAAGATATTGATGATCATGTGGATGATGGTGGAGTGTAGATAGGGGTTGTTCTCTATAGGGATCTTTCCCCTATTTTGGTATGTTGGCCTTCTATGTTGGATAGTAGGTTTTTAATGCACTACTACATTTGGGGCCAAATTTCAACAGAAACTTTCGATGGATATTTCTTTTTCTATAAATTTGGTATTTTTTTGTTATAGTCCCCAATGGTGTTGGTATTCTGATGGGTTTTAAATAGACCATTGGAATTCCAACAGTTTAAGGGTATAGATGAAAAAAAAATTGAAATGACCAAATCTTTTTTATTTCGATTGCAAAGAAAAGGAGCGGGTAAAAGCTGAGCCCAGGAGAAGGTATGTGATTTCTTTATCTTTGATTGACATCATATTTGACCAAAAATTTCAAATGCATTTTATTTTATTTTCAATAATGAATTCTCATTGAAATGACTGCATTCTACTAGTGTCATGCCCTACCCCATGCTTTATCTCCATTATTTGATGTTATTGGTGCTTGTGCTCAAGGATATCGATTCACTATTTTGAAATGTTTGGATTCATGTTTGTTGATATTATTGGGATGACCATTTTTTATTGCTAATATGCTTAGTGAAATGACCACATTCTACTAGTGTCGTGACCTAGCCCGTGCTTTATCTCCATTATTTGATGTTATTTGTGCTTGTGCTAAAGGATATCGACTCACTATTTTGAAATGTTTGGATTCACATTTGTTGATATTACTGGCATGACCATTGTATATTGTTGAGATGCTCTCTGAAATGACCCCATTCTACTAGTTGTATATTGCTGAGATGCTCTCTAAAATGACCACATTCTATTGGTTTTGTGCCCTAGCCTGTGCTTTATCTCCATTATTTGATGTTATTGGTGCTTGTGCTCAAGGATGTCAATTCACTATTTTGAAGTGTTGTCTGTGGTTATCAAATGGACAGCCTGTGAGCTTCTAGCTAGGTGCCATTTGTATTGATAGCTTAGGGAATCAAATGTATTATATCATTGATAGTTGAGACTTTGATAAAAGGAAATAGGACAAATAACAATTTTGATTTATTTTCTCTATTTTGATCCCTAAGTGGCTGCCACCATGATTTTTATTTTGAGTGCAATTTTGATAGAATTTTAGTTGGGATTTTCATTAGGGTTTTCAGTATATTAAGCTACAACAGAACATAATTCTTTTTGGTGCTTTTTTTCCCATATTCAGTAGATAAAAATCACGGTGGCAGTCACTTAGCTATCATTTTTATGTTTCATTTATTTTACAAAGATACGGGTATATGGATTTATCATTCAGTTGCTTGAAGTTATTGGTCAAATGCAAATATTTTGTCAAGTTGAAAGGGCAATAAATCAGTTTGGTGTTTTCAGTTTATGTTAAAAGTTGATTTGGTAAAATCCTCAGAAAACAAACTACATGTTCTAAAAGGTAAAGAAGTTGAATGTTAAATGTAAGATATACATCTCATCCATAGTAATCAAAAGAAAGGACATGAAACTAAGGAGATTTACTAATCCAAAAATATAAGCGAATATAAAACATGATTGGTACCTATGAATTGGTTTTTGAGGTGCATGATCTTCATGAATCTCCTCAGAGGAAGACCTGTCCTCACTGCTACTACTTTCTTGTTTAACAATTGGTTTGGAAAAATGCATATAAGACAAGAAAAAATACAAAACTGAACAAATGGATTGTTTACAACAAATAAATAGAATGATAATAATATGCTAAAAATTCTATTCTATTTAATACTTGCTAAAGAACCAATCCCAAAATGTTTTAAACATACTTTATCTGATATGATGAATTATTAATAAAGGTTTAATTTTGTAGACTGCTAGCACGAAGGAAGATTTGATCTAGCCAAATCTTCCTTGTACCATATAAAAAACTATGTGATAACTATGTCTACTCCAACCTTAATTGTTTAAGAATTCATCATATCAGATAAAGTATGTTTAAGAATTGTTGGGAGCTCTATTATACCTTTGTTGTAAACAAGCCATTGGTTCATTTTTGTAAATTTTTTTTTTGTGTTAAATGCATTTAAATGGAACATTAAACATAGTAATAATATGCTTAATCCATTAGTAATTGGCAGTTTAAATGCAGATAACACCTTTATTAGTTTAGCATGTTATTATAAGATACTAAAGAAGACCTTCTATTTATCAAACAAATCTTCATTGTCCCCCACAATGAAGACAATAAAGACTGACCTCCTGCCCCACAACAAAGAACATTGTATTAAAACCTTTTAATCCTAGTGACAAGAACATAGAAGAATTCTAACTCATTTATAAAGAAAATTAGCTTTCTATAAAATGAAAGGTTCAACCTAATTAATACTAGCACTTTCACTCAAAGGATCTAGTGATCTGGTTGAAAGACTTAAGAGAGACTTTGACCTAAGAGCTTCATCATCAAGCTCTACAACCTCTTGTAGCTATCTTCATAGCAACAAGAGTCATTGGATACGTGAAATTTCTCAGAAGTTTTTACTTAGTTTGTAAGTTGACTTTGTACAAAGTAGATTAAAATTGGAAATTTAAAAACTATTTGCGTCTAGTCATTATTCATGCACTATGCAATATGCATTGTGCAACACAATGAAATCAACAATGTGTATAGAAATAACAAAAACTATATTCCATAATTCTTGGGCTAAACTCTAAATTTATTTTCTTTTTATATCTCTATTCTATTGAGACCACTTCCATTTTATTAAACACAATTTTCCCAATTAAAAATCTTAATTAGAAGTAATATGTAATATAGTGTTAGAACAAACTTTGTACAAAGACCTTGAATACTTATGTTAATGATCAAACACACATGTGGATTCACTGTTCTATGGGACAATGGATTACCAGAGTTGTCGAGAATTTAATATTTTATTGATATTATTGTTCTTTGTTTCATACATCTTGATGTAGAGCCCTCTACTATCACCTTAAGGAGACCAACTCAACTCGAGGATTCAACAAGTAACTTGGAATCCACTCAAGGAATTATCCTCAACTCAAGGATTAAGTAGAGTTCCTTGACTTTATTAATTACTTCGACAACCCTGCTACACCATCTCCTAGCACCATCTCCATCCTAGCCCACCTAGTGCACCTAGTGCCTCCACCATGTCAAAACCAAAACTAGGCTTTTCACCCTGATCCTAACATCAAGCATCATCTCATCATGGTCTATTCACCATGTTTCAACACCCTATTCACTCTGATCTATTCAACTTACACCATTCTTCTTCTACAACCCTTCTAGGCCTATCTTGCTCGCAGTTTTTGGTCAAATGCAAATATTTTGTCAAGTTTATAGGGCAAGAAATCAGTTTGGTATTTTTGGTTTATGTTAAAAGTTGATTTCATGAAATCCTTAGAAAACACACTACATTTCTAAAATGTAAAGAAGCTGAATGCTAATATATCTCATCCATAGTAATCAAAAGAAAGGACATGAAACTAAGGAGATTTACCAATCCAAAAATATAAGAAAATAGAAAACTTGATTGGTACCTTATGAATTGGTTTTTGAGGTACACGATCTTCATCAATATCCTTAGAAGAAGAACCCTCCTCATGACTATTTCTTTCTTGTTTAACAATTAGTTTGGAAAAATGCATTTAACACAAGAAAAATTACAAAACTGAACTAATGGCATGTTTATAACAAAGAAATAGAATGATAATAATATGCTGAAAATTTTATTTTGTTTAATACACGTAAAAGGACCAGTCCCAACAATTCTTAAACACACTTTATCTGATATGATGAATTGTTAATAAAGGTCTAATTCTGTAGACTGCTAGCACAAATGAAGATTTGACCTAGCCAAATCTTCCTTGTACCACACACAAAACTATGTGATAACTATGTCTACTCCAACCTTAATTGTTTAACAATTCATGATATCAGATAAAATATGTTTATGAATTGTTGGGGCTGGTCCTTTGGCTTGTATTGAACAAAATAGAATTTTTAGCATATTATTGTTATTCTATTTCTTTGTTGTAAACATGCCATTGGTTCAGTTCCGTATAATTTTTTTGTGTTAAATGCATTTAAAATAAAGGTCTAATTCTGTAGACTGCTAGCATGAATGAAGATTTGACCTAGCATTCTACAAAATTAGACCTCTATTTGTAGATTTGTCTAATTTGGTAGACTACTAAGTGTGGTGTAATTTGAAGATTTATCTGACAAATATCAGGTCTTCTTTAGTATCTTATAATAACATGATAAAATGATAAATGTGTTATCCATATTTAATCTACCAATTAATAATAGATTAAGCATATTATTACTATGCTTAATTTCCATTTAAATGCATTTAACACAAAAACAAAAATTTACAAAACTAAACCAATGGCATGTTCTTCGTGTGGTACAAGGTAGATTTGGCTATCAAATCTTTCTTCGTGAAAGCTGAGCGCGAGAGAAGGTACATGATTTCTTCATCTATGATTGGTATCTTTGATGAGAAATATTTTTCAAGCCTCTGGCATCATATTTGATCGCATTCTACTGGTGTCATGCCCTAGCTCATGCTTTATCTCCATTATTTGATGTTATTGGTGCTTGTGCTGAAGGATATTGATTCACTATTTTGAAAACTTTGGATTCACATTTGTTGATATTACTAGCACGACCATTGTATATTAGACCTTTATTAAAAATTCATCATATCAGATAAATCATGTTTAAGAATTGTTTTGACTGGTCCTTTGGCATATTGGATTTAATTCATAAATGGATTTAATTTTATTCTGTATGTGAAATTTTGGGATCTACATGAGAAGTTTGTGTCTAAACACTCAACTAATCTCTCTAACCAATTAGGAGTGGTTGGGGAAGTTGAGAGGAAAGTTTTCAAACATTCATATTCACTTATTGAATGCTTTAGAGACTATTGGTTTGATTGTCCATGTGTTACCAGTGATTGAGATTCATTAAAGGATACAAAACCCTTCATTTTAGGTTATTGTCTATGGATTCAAATGTAGGTTTGATTTGGTTAATGTTTAGAAGAGATCAATAAATTATTTAAAGATAATCTCACTTGTTTGTAAAGGTTTGAGAGGCACTTATGATGACTGTACCCTCATAATTAGCTGGATAGACTATTTTTACTAAGTTTCCTTTCTCTATTTTGAGGTTTCCTTTTTCTCCCCCAGGGGTAAAGTCAGAGGGTTCATTGAAAAAATGATCCTTTGAATGGTTACTATGAATATGAATGATTTGATATAGCATATTGCTCATTTTACTTGAAGTTTAGAATATCTTGTGCAAGGGTGAAAGTACTTTTGATCATTTTGGTCGTGACTGTTCCTCTACACAGTCAGGAAATGTAACTGACTAATGATTATATGTAATGTTGAATGGATTAAATTCTTTATTCTTGGTAGAAGTGAATGGAAGGAATAGTGTTGGACATTCAATTTCATTTATTATTGAATTCAAAGGTTTCCAAGATGTGTTGAAGAGTTACTCCTTGTTTAATGTTAACTATTCCTGCACAATCCACTCATACAACAGTGAAATGCTATGTGGAAGGGATGATTGATAGTGTTCCTTGAGGGAAGGGGATTTTGAAAGACTTGTTATCATTGTATTGTGTATTTTTAATATGTTTGGACGTAGGGAAAATAAGGAGAATAAAGGATCACTCACTAATTGCATGATAACCTGGTTTTGAAGGGTCATTGGTTGAGGGGAAAGTCAAGGTCTAGATGGTTGGGCCATTGGAGGACCCTATTTATTTGTATGGTTGATCATGATATGGTCATAATATGGTGTTTGATCTATTAGAAGGACCTAGGAAGGTGTGGAGGTGGATGTTTAGAAAATCCCTAGGTTATTAGGCCTTAAAGGGAGAGTTTTGTGAATGAAACCTTAAAAATTAATGATGGTTCTTACAAATGTGAAAATCCTTGGTTTGGGATGGTGTAGGAACTCTGTATATGGTGGAGAAGTTCTGGTTGGGTAAGGAGTTACTGGTGTTGATAGGATCAATGAGAAGGATCCTCATGAAGATGCTTGGTTTCTATTGTAGAAACACTTGTGAAGTGCCTCATAACATGATTGATTGCAAGTCCACCCAGGGCCTCTGCAAAATTTGTCAACTTCGAGAAAATTAGACCCATAATACCTTTATATCATTGATATAACCTTTTTAGAGTCATTTGGCATTATGGAAAATTGTTCATTTGTAAACCAAATTTGAGTAACTTATCTTGTCTACCAGTCCACCACCCTTTCCTCTACATCAAGGGATTAATTAAGGATCCAAGAAACCAAACTTCTCAAGAGCACTAAAAACATCACGACTGATGTGTGTTGCTAGCAGGTCCTTGCTCATTCTATTTTCTGATTGAGCAATCAAATTTGGGGAAGAATTAGGGCAAGCAAAGAGAAAGAGAGAAAAAATGGTGTAGTATAATTTTAGGAACAAGTTGGCTCTTGGCCAGATCAATACTATTTGCAATC
Source organism: Chamaecyparis obtusa (assembly GCA_027943335.1). NCBI lineage: Eukaryota > Viridiplantae > Streptophyta > Pinopsida > Cupressales > Cupressaceae > Chamaecyparis > Chamaecyparis obtusa. The sequence continues at coordinate 67,794 of BSBK01000902.1, read as the reverse complement.
TCATTGCCAAAGTGGCCAAAGACTATGTTAGGCTGATAAAATATGGGGATTCTCTTTACCCTAATGTTGGAAAGAGTTCTTTTATTAATAAGATTATAAGTACTTGACGTATCAGGTTATTGATACCCCTAGTATTTTGGACCACCCCTTGGAAGACAGGAACACCATCGAGATGCTCAGTATTATTGCCTTGGCTTATTTGAAGGTAGTTTTTTTGTTTTTCCTTGATGTTTCAGGGTCCTGTGGTTATAGTATTGCGCAACAGGAAGCTTTGTTTCATAATTTAAAACCTTTGTTTGGAAATATGCCTCTTATTTTAGTTTGTAATAATATTGATTTGCAGCCACTAGAGACACTACCATAGGAGGATTCAAAATTGGTTGTAGAGATGAGATCTGAGGCTAGGAAAAATATGGGTGTGGATTTGCAACCACTAGACACTACTCTCTATGATTTCTTTGAAGGAAGAAGGGGTGATTGCAGTGAAGAATGTGGAATATGAGAGGTTATTGGAGCAGAGAGTGGAAATGAAGATGAAGTCGAAGAAGATCAGTAGTTGTCTCAATAGGATTCATGTTGCAATTCCCAAGCTGGGAGATGGGAAAGAGATCCCCCCTTGTAGGATTCATGTTGAAATGCCTAAGAAAGTTGCAATGACCAAGGAAGTTTGACAAGAACAAGGAATACAACTTAAACAGGATGGAAATACATCTTTCTAGGCTAGGCCTGGATCCTTCAGTAATTAGCTTCATAATAAATGAAGTAGATGAGAGCTGAACAATTAGCTTCCCAATAAAAATATCATAAATGAGCTATGTGTACCCCAATTCATGTGCCCTATGTGCGTACCTAAATGATATATTTGAAACAACAAGGGTAAGGCTTAAAGAAGTTCATTTTTCATCACAATCTGTAGTTGTTTTAGCAGCAAAGCATCAGGCACCACCTTTAACACAATATGATCACTAGACATGTCTGTATGTTTTATGAAGTTTGGTCATTGTGGATAGGTGGTTATATTATGCTGAAGGTGGTGCCTAATACTCTGTTGCTGCAACAACTATAGATTGTGATGCAAAATTAACTTCTTTAAGCTTTACCCTTGTTGTTTCAAATATATCATTTAGGTACGCACAAAGGGCACATGAATTATGGTACACATAGTTCATTTATGAGATTTTTCTTGGGAAGCTAATTGCTCAGCTCTCATCTACTTCATTTATTATGAAGCTAATTGTCGAAGGATCCAGGCCCAGGCTAGAAAGATGTCTTACCATTCTGTTGTGGATAGGTGTTTCATAAAACATACATACTTGTTGCATGTGCATTCTTGATTCAGAGTGGGAAAATCTTATTTTGGATGCGAGGGAGAGAAGCCAAACACATAAAGAACATGCACATAAACATGACAGCTAAAAAACATAAATGTAGATATCACAACAGCTAAGAAACATAAATGTAGGCATCATGGTCACAATTATTTGGAGAAACAACATAATTGAATTCTATACCCAGACGATGCAACACAACCACTACTCCTCCAGTTCTAAGTGGATACTGCGGGATCCAAAAACCAGAGATAAGGAATAAATTTAGAGAGTGAAGGAGGAGGGCCATAATGAACAAAATAATATAGGATCTTTGGTCATTATGGCTCTCCTCCTTCGCTCTCTAAATTTATTCCTTATCTTTGGTTTTTGGATCCCACAATGTCCACTTAGAACTGGAGGAGTAGTGGTTGTATTACATTGTTTGGATATAGCATTCAATTATGTTGCATCTCCAAACAATTGTGACCATGATGTCTACATTTATGTTTCTCAGCTATTGTGTCCCAGGAGCCCTTATGACCCTTTATGACCCTTTATGATCCCTAAGAATACATCTTAGAGGTCATAAAGTGCCGTAAAGGTTGATAAGAGGATCCTATGAGGGGCCAGATGAGCTTCCACCTTCACGTGGTTGGCCTTGTTAAAGTAGAGAATGTTAAACTATTCTCAAAACAAAGATAAAATCAATAATTTAAGGTCTCAGTCCATGGAGATGCTAAAAAAATGATAGGAATCAATGATGAAGAGTTTTTAGATTCTCAAAAGGCGTATATGCAATGGAGGCTAGAAGAGATTTTTGTGGAGATTTTCTAGATGCGGAGATTTTATAGAGAGGGTTTCCAGATTGAGTACCAGTGTGGAGATGATGATTCACTAACCTACATCTATAAAACCTTCACAAATATCACTAATTTGGCCTCCACTCATACCTCTTCTCAGAATCTAGAAAATTTGGATATTGTTTCTCATTCATGCATGAAATATGCTAGTGATCATATAAAATTACTTTTACGAGATGGGGATCAATTATGGGAAGGTAAACAACAAGATAATATTATTGTATCTTTCATTTATTTTATCCATTCATATTTTATGCCTTCTCTTATATTGGATAATGTGCAATGTACATAAAGGAAAGGTAGTGATTATTCTCGACGATCGCTAGGTATAAGTCATCTAGGCCTTACCTAGTAGCTAGGAGTAAATATAACAGAGCTCAAGAGACCATCATAGTTGGTCTCTTTCTTCGGTCCATATTACTAACAAAACATTTTACCTTTCATTAGCTCATCAAATTTGGGGATTTGAAAGAATTTAATAGATGATATTTTCATCACTAATGTACATTATTTTAGTTTGACATTGAACGAATTTATCTACTTTCTGCACTTATAAACTAGGAGGATAGCCATAAAGAAGCATCCCCTCCCATGGCTTGAATAATGTAGGCCATGAGACAAGATGCTTCTTTATCATTGTCCTCATAGTCTATAAGTGCATGAAGTAGATAAATTCATGCAATGTCAACTTAAATAATATATGTTATCATAAAAATATTCTATTAAATTCTTTCAAATCCTCGCATTTGATTAGCTAATGAAAGGTAAACTATTTTGTCAATAATATGGACTAAAGAAAGAGACCAACTATGATGGTCTCTTGAGATTTGTTATCTTTAATGTGCATATCTGTCACTTTTTCGACATGCATGAAGTTTTTTTCGATAGTAGTGCTATACATTCGAAGGGTTATTCTATCGAACATTCACTGCTTATCCGTCTTCATTCTGATAGGTCAAATATCGAAGAGAGCTCCTTTTCAATAGATATGTACGATAGGACTGCTATACGTCTGACAATTTGTCCTATTTGAAAGTCATTGCATATGCATCGCCACTCTGACAGTTGTTTGTCAAATTTTTGATAGATATACCGTATGCAAGCCCATAGTAAAGTTGCTATTTATGTGGCCTGTTTAGATGGGAAATAAAGTTAGAATATCGACGGTTATTACTTCTGTCACAATTTCCAATGTAAAAATATCGATAGACATATCTATTGAAGTATCGACAAATAGGCATTGCAAATCTGACACATTTCCATCGAAATATGGCCTTAAATGTACTAGTGATGTTTGGTGGCAAGAGATATTGATGTAGAGAAAATTTATCCCATTTTTTTCTTTTCATGTTCATTTCCCTTCGGAGCATCTTTGTTGGAACATTAAGAGATCTAAGGTCTTCACCTTGGCAAGGATTTTGAGGGAATCTATAGGGGTTTCTCCATCCAATATGGAAGGGGGATATTTTCTGCACTTTGGCTCTAGATTTTGGTGTTTCTCCAACTATTTACTTATATAAGACATATGAGGCTTTTAAACCATGTCACAAATTAAAGTTGTGTTGGCATCATCAAGGAGACTAAGGGAACAATTAGTCTTTCTTACCACTATAACAATCCCCCCAACACAACCATGGGGTTTGAACGTGTGACAAAGTTCTAATACAACTTGTTACAACTAGTAGTTATTGTTGCAACAAAAGATCAACCTATTAATGCCCTATAAAACCACTAGACTTATAAAAGACATTAAATGCTCTTAAACCATGTCACAGAACACCACTATGCTAGCAACTCCAAGGAGACAAAGGGTGCAATTAGTCTTGCTCACCATTGTAAAAAGAATTTGAGGTTTCGGGAGGCTATCGAAACCATGGGATGGTTTTGTGGGTCATGGTAAAAAATAAAGTTTTCTTAGGTAGCATATTGTTGTACACTATTTAGAAGTTTTTAGTTAAGATTGGGGGATCTTGTCAAAACCCCATATTATTTGGAAGGATCACTTGTTTCCACTACCAAGTTAAGGGATCTTGGAAAATTTCCCTATTTCACTGTTAAGTTTAGGGGATCCTTGAAAAACTAATTTGAGGCTTTGGTCATTTGAGTTATGTTCTAGTGGGAAGCTAAAAATTTGTATGACCCATGTTTTCAAGGATACTGAATGTTTGTTGGTTGTTGGCTATTGGTTTGTAATGCTTCATCTAGTGTAACTTATTTTTGATTTGAGGTTCCAAATTACCTTCAAAATCTTCCTATAAAGGGTTTTGGATCCCTTAAAAATATGCTTCTACCTTAATTAAAAATATAATTAATATATATATTTAAAAAGCATTTATTATCTACACCATTGTTAAAGTGCCTCCCTAGAATGTTATAAAATTATTTTGATATTATTTTTAGGATACCTATTCTTTTCAAATAACTAAACCGACAAATATTATAAAACACAAACATAACATATATTACAATTTGTTTTATATTTCAAGTTTCTCTTAAGTTAAATATTTTTGACATATTTCTGGTGCAAATATCTTATTTTAGAGAAACAAAGACATATTATAATGGTGACATATATACAACTCAAATAAAAAACCTCTTCAAAAATATATATCATTTTGTAAATTTTTATTTATAGGGAAGTTTGATTTTTCAATTTTATAGATGTCATTATCATGATATTCTTTGATGTTTTGCAAATAGGTTTTAAAAAAAAAAGAAATACAAGTGTCAACACAATTTCTTTTATAGGATATCAGTAAAAATATTTACGTTTAGAAAAACTTGAGAGAATTTTTTTAATTAAGAGATCTATATCTTTAAAATTATCATTATTGTAGAAGGTTAGTGTTACGAGTTGTATAGGTGATTTCATCATGATATCTCTTGATTAGTTTTAGATAAATATTTTAAAAAAAATACATGGATTTCAAGAAACTAGCTATTTTCATAAAATTTCTTTAAGTAAAATGTGATTGAATTTTTTTTTTTTTGAGTTTTAAAGTAGAATCAAAAGCTTGCACAAGAGGTCTAGGTTTTGGGGACAAAAAGGAGTTGTAGAGAGGGATTTCAAGGTTTATCATTTCTATTGCTATAGTGGGAGCTGATTCTACCCTTATTTTTGTTGGTTATATTGTTCTGCTCTCTAGCTAGGGAATGCTCTACTTGTCATCTCTACTAGTTCTCTATTTATTGTTTTGTACTTTTCCAATTTCTCTAATGGGCTTGTGTTGTTATGTCCTAATCTATTTGTATTATGGATGAGTAGTATTCTTCTATAAAAGTTACAAATATTTGTATGGTTAAGTATTGATTTTGGTTCTTTCTACTTATTTTCCCCTCTTTTGTGGTTTTTGTAGGTCTTATATATGTACAGTTTCTCAATCATTGGCTACTTGACTGCAAAGTTTGATTGGGTGAGGATTTTTTTTACTGTGGAGAATTTTTCACTATTAGAAACTAGTTTTGGAAGCCATTTAAAACTCATTTTTTAAGGTATGTCGATCATTTTCTCTTATTTTATCACATTTTTCTATAAGTTTTTAGAAGTGATACCATTGTTCATAATAACAAATCCAAAAAGCCCTTATGAATAATTTTTGGAAGGTTAAAAAACCCATTTAAAACATATTGCAAAGGTTAAATGAGCCTCTTAAAAAATCATATTTTGATTGTCTTGAGACATCAATCTATTTTCAAGTTTCCCTTTGTTACTGTTAATATATCTCTTGAGCTCTTGATTGTATATGTCTTTTATTTAACAACTATTAGTTGTGGATTCTAAATCTTCTTTCTAAGGGTTTCAAAACCCATTTTAAACCTATTTTACTTCCATAAAATGCTTGAATGGTAAGAAAATGAATTGTAATAAAATTGAAAGTTATCATAAGTAGAATATTTTATTATAAAATATAATTAAGAAAGAAATTTAAACAAATAATTTCATATTTTTATTATAAAATTAAATAATAGGAGAAATTTAATTTTAAGATATAATTTTTGAATATATCTAATTTAAAAATGATAATTATAATATTTAATATAATTATTAAATAACATATACTTTCACTTATAATTTCAAATATAATGCTTCAATAAATAAAATTCTTATTAATAAAAATATTACAAATATAAAAATATTGATTAGAAGATGTTGTACGTCCATTTGGTGGAATCTGCACATTGCTAGTAAACCTCTAACCCTCTCCCAAGGTTGCTATGCCAAGCACTAGAACAATCTGGGAATTTCTCAATTCATATCTCTCTTTGAGAATGATAGACTTATTAGCTGGGAAGATATTAGCTCTCATTACAATATTCCTCCCTCTCAAAAGTAAACCTATAGCTTTATTGTCAAAGCTAGCAAAGATCTGCCTACTTGCTGCCATGTTGACTCTCAAAGATTTCTCAAGATGAAGTGGCCGGATGGTACCGTTCTGGAGAGATTAAAAGCTAAAAAAATCTATAATATTATTGATGTTAATAACAACATTACTGGTCATATCAATAGACTTCGATACTCTAACCTTGATGACAACGATTGGAAGAAGCATCTGAACAGACTTTGGAAATCTCCTATTGAACCCAAAATTAAGTGTTTTAAATGGTTGCTGCTTCTCAATAGATTGCCTATTATGAAGGATCATAACGACAATCCTCTTTTCTCTTTTTGTAGGAGATTGGAAACTTGTAGGCATATTTGTTTTGACTGCGCTTTTGCCAAAAGCATCTGGCGAATGTTTGGTATTTACTATCCTATGGGTGTTATTACTTTTTAAATTATCACTCATTTTATTGATAATGTTAAAAGTGATATGAATATTTTTTGGCACATGCTTTCTTCTAATATTCTCTGGCATCTTTGAAAACTCATGCACATTAAAATTTCCTCATAGGTGGTGAACATGACCTTGGAGAAGAAGAAACTTAAAAGGTTCCTGCGTACGGGTCATGTTGGTTGTGGCTTATTCCCTTTGATCTTCAACTTCCAGATTTACACTTTGATGGATAATTCAAATACAACTTCTGACTCTATCACCACTCCAAAATCCACAAGGAAGAGGGCCAACTGAAAAGGATCAATGATCCTTCTACTCTTTGAGCTTCAATGCTCAGGCAGGTGTACCTTGACTCACTTCTCTAAAGGAGTCAAACAATATTCCACTACATTCAATACAATAATGTTAAAGATTTATCAAATGATGTTTGTGTTTGTGTGGTTGTCAACCATGAAACTTCAAGAGAAAAAAAACCAGTGCCTTATCCCAAGGCTCAGAATCACCTAACTGTATACCTCAACTGAATACTTCAAATCAAACATAATGGAAACCATAGTAAGTGCTTTGCCTATTACCCCTTTCCCTCAAGCACAAGGACATCAAATTCTATACCTGGCTGTAAACTCACCGAATTCACCTAAAAGGGTTTAATCCTAACTTTGTTAGAAACTCAGAGATGAATTCAAAATACTCTTTGTTTACCATACATTAACACACTTTGTGACATTAACATATATGAGCTCAGAGACAAGCAAGAAGACATACACAAGATGCAAGATTGGGATTCAATGGTGTTTTCATTAACAAATCCAGAATCAACATACAATTACAGTAACACCAAGACAAGAGAAAATCACAAAACCAGACCTCTATCAGTATAATATAGTAAAAAACTAGGGACCAAAAAACAACAATGTTTTGGAACCCCCTCAAAACTCAAAAAAAAAGCAACTTATACCACTAGCCACCTTGGAATTCTCAGAGAGAATGCACAAAGCTGCGGACAGCTAGGGCAAGGGTCTCAACCACCCGACATGCCAAAATTTACATCATAATTTATTACAAGGGCAGGAAACCAAGTAGTCCAGTCAAAGAAAATCTCAAACAGATCTGCAATCATGAAAATCTGCGAGCCAGGATAGAGAACTAGGAGCTGCCATGAAAATTAGTCAAATCGGCCACCTGCAAACACTTCTCGAGCCAAGAGTGCAATCATTCCTCATGGTACAAATCCCTTTGCAAACAACTGCCAGGCACCCTGGACCACACTGCAAATCATTTCTCACCAAAAAGGGTCGCTTCTACATTCAATTCCATAAAAATATGGTACCCTCTGTCGCTGAAAATTCACAGAAAATCAAACTTGAAAATGCAATAGTTATAAGCACTTTGCGGGCATTAAGTTTCTTATCCATTCACCCCAATCGCGCAACTGTGCAGTCTCATCTCTCACCGCCACAAGAATCGGGCTCCAAATTTGCATGGTCGCATGATCGCAAGGCACCAAACTAACCCTTGCGATCATGCAACCATGGTCTCCAAGCCACAGTCAATCGGTCTCTGCAAAGCCCTCGGCCTCTTCACTATCACAACCGTGCAACCGCAACAAACGAACGGTTAGTCGCACGATCGCATAGCTCGGGGATGGGCTATGTGAACATGTGACAACCTACAGATCTCAATCTTGCCATAACCGCCACCGCTAAGTCCTCACACAAATGTCAGTCACATGATCACATAGCCTTGAAAAAGGCTATGCGAACATGCGACTAACCATTAGCATTCACCGCCGAACGTAGCCCCACTCTGCCGAGTCACCGTAAATACAGACCCCACATATTTGGTGAACTGGCGACCAAAGAACTTCCACCAATTCACTGAATACTTCTTGCCTCCGCTAAAGAATCTAGTGATCCCACGACCGCCATTCGCTAAGTCCCCAAATGAAATGGGGAACTGCCAAACCATCTCGCGAATACATGACAAGACAACACTTTATTGGCACCACCAACTCTTTTTTGTCCAGATTGCAAAAACCAAAACCCCACCTGGGCCCACCAAATGCCACCTGTCACACCACTACACATTGTAACCACTAAGATACCCAAGCCTGGGCCCACGTTCCAAACTCACCTTCCTACCAGCACGGACCAACCAAAAACTGCCATGACAACACCCTCCACCGAGCCCACCAAACAGCCAGATGGGCCCCAGGGACACGTGGCACCCTATCATATGATCGCATAGCCTAGAAGTGGGCTATGCAAGGATGTGACAGCCCACTAACCTCAGTCAACGCAACTGCCACCACCACCGCTACTGGCAGCAGAACCACCAGGAAAACTACAACTGCCACCGCATCACCATGGACACATGTCGGCCGGTCGTATGATCGCATAGCCAGAGAATGGGCTATGTGATCATGTGACAACCAACCAAAGGCTGCCACATGTTGCCAAACTACAACCAGCACTAAACTGCAACCACCTGCCATCCACATCGGATGGTGAGCGCATGATCGCATGGGTAAGGAATATTCCATGCAATCATACGCCAACCATAGATCTTTGATCTTTGATATCGGGCCCCGCTGACAAGTCACTGCCACATGGACAAATCGGGCATGAGCCTCACCCTTTAGGGGATCGAATGGTTGTCATAAAAGTGCATAGCCTAGATGCATCCCTCACGCTTTAACGACAACCATTGATCTTCTAACACATTAGGACCCTCTGCTCAATCTGGAAACCAGGTCCCACCGCACATCAAACTTGTGCACTTAAATAAGTAAACCACCAAGAAACCTTACCAAACTGGGACCCACATAGATAGGTGGCAAGCAGTTGCATGATCGCATGTCAGAAAAGTCAGACATGCGGCCATGTGATTGCCAACAGGGAAGAAGCCTTTGAAAATCCAGGCCCACCAAACTAAAGCAACGTTGGAACAGATAAGATCAACGACAAGCGCATGATCGCATGGGGAAGGAATATTCCATGCGATCACACACCGACCGTTGATCTCCTCCCTCTGGCCCCACATGGTCGCACTTGCATGGTTAAGACAAAGAACAAGGAGAGCCGACAGAAAAGAAGACAGGCAAGGTCGAAAACACATAGTGTTTTCTATGAAAGATTGAAAACACACAAAGTTTTCAACATGACACAAAGGCAAACAAAGAAGCTGAAAACAACACGGGCTTTTATGTAGGCCAAAAAGGTCGAAAACAACATGGATTTTCAGAAACACAGTATGTTTTTGACACTGTGGTAGAAATTTAAAATGCTTCCCGCAGACCCTAGGATTCGAAAATCTTTCTAGGTTTTACGGATTAGGAGATGCAGTTTAAACCAGGGCTAGGTGACAACATAAAATACTAGGGGTAGGACACGCATACCATGAAACACTAAAGATTTTCAACGCAAGTCAAGACTAAGATTGTAGGCACGGCAGGACAGCAAAACAAAAATATTGCAGGGAATAGGCCAATTACAAAGGATTTTGCAATGACATAAAATTGACCTAACAGTGGCTCTGTCTGGGGATGTATGCCTCCTGCAGGCATAGCAAGGACTTAGAATCACTAGTTAAAGTAGACCATCCCAGAGGACAAAAATGTAGAGACCAAGGAACAAGCAGGGCAAGACCAAGCAACATGACTAGAAATTGACAGACCAGGGCAAAATAGGGCAGGGGAAAGCAACCTATATACAAAGATTTACAAGATGTACAACCCTAACTACTGTTCATGGAAAATAGAGTACCTCAAATGAAGTACTGCTTCAAGAATTGTCCATGAACTGGCAACTCTTGAATATCACCATTAGAATCCTTGATGATGTAAGAATCTTGGCCCCACTTCTCATGAATCAGATATGGCCCTAACCAGATGGGATCAAATTTACCATGTTTCCTCTTATCCTCCAATTTGGCATTCCAAACTAACACCAAATCACCAGGCTCAAACTTTCTATCAACAGTCTTTTTATCATATAGATTCTTAACCTGCAACTGCAATTTGACATTCCTTGCAACTGATTCTCTTCTAGTTTCATCCAACCTAATGAGGTCCTCAATTCTCAACTGCATCTCATCATCAATGTCATCATCATACAACTGCACAAACTTGTACATCTCCAACAAATTATTTTGAGGCATTCTAGCATGAATTCCATACACCAGGTCAAATGGTGCACAACCAATTGCCTTCTTCACAGTTACCCTATCATCCCATAGAGCTAATGGCAGCTTTGAATTCCATTCCCTCTTATTCTTCTCTAGAATTCTCTTCAAGATTTTAATCAAACCCTTATTAGTAGATTCTACCTGACCATTTCCTTGCGGATGATAAGGTGAGGAATTAGAAATCTGAATTCTCAAACCTTTGCAAAAGTCCTTATATTTGGCAGACCTGAAGCACATAGCATTGTCACTCACTATCCTCTCAGGGCACCCAAACCTTGTAACAATATTATTCATCAGAAGGTCAATTACCACCCTGCTAGTTGCATTCCTTGTAGGTACAGCTTCTACCCACTTTGTAAAGTAGTCAGTGGCAACTAAGATCCATGAATGTCCTCCACTTGACTTGTTTGGTATCTCCCCTATGAAATCAATTCCCCACTACTGGAAAGGATCTTGAACTTCTACTAGTTTTAATGGTACATTACCTAAAAACTTAAGCTTACCAGAGAACCTTTGACAAGCATCACATCTCCTTACCAACTGTTCTGCATCCTTGAAGATTGTGGGCCACCAAAATCCTACTCTCAAGATCTTATGAGTAGTTGTTTTACCCATATAATGTCCACCACAAACTCCCTCATGCATCTCCTTCAACAATAGATTAGCCTGATTCTCATCTACACATTTCAATAGTATGCAATCTAAATTTTTTCTATACAGCTTACATTTCACAATCACATACTTGATGGCCTATAACTTCAATGTCCTCCTTTGATTATCATTCATACTATATGGAGACCTCATGTTTCTCAAATAGTAAATAATATCTTGATACCAAATACAATCATCCATATCACATGTATAATCAATTTCAGAGTGATTTACCTGGTTTGCATCTAGATTGGATTGGGCCATCAGCTTTGCCAATCCCTGTCCTCTAACCAATTTAGTGATCTGGATCTCAACATTGAATTCTTGGATCCTATTGATCCATCTGCATCTTCCTCCAGACACCTCCTACTATGAGAAAATATCCTTCATAGCTGCACTTGGCACAAAAGCAATCACAACTGCTCCCATCAAGTAACATCTAAAAGCCTTAATTGCCTTCACAAGTGCATAAGCTTGCTTCTCATTTATGTCATACTTTAATTCTGTAGCCTACAAAGATTTACTAAAAAATGCAATAGGCTGCTCAAAACCATCCTTATTCTTTTGTAACTAAACTACAACAATGGTGTGAAAGGACACAAAAGAAAAGATATGCATTGGGACACTATAATCAGGTGCCTTTAGCACTGGTGCATCTTTGATAGCCTGCTTGATATTCTTGAAAGCCTCATCAGGCTCATCCTCCCAATTGGTTACAGATCCCTTCTTCATCATCTTGGAAATAGGTCTAGTAACCTTTGCAAAGTTTGTCACAAACCTCCTCAAAAAATTGACCTGACCAAAGAAAGACTGAATCCCTTTAACATTCTTTGGCCTCTGAATTTTATCAATTGCTGCTACCCTCTCAGGGTCAATTCTCACTCCTTGCTTCCCAACTAAGTGGCCAAGCAACTTACCTTCTGTGACACCAAAAGCACATTTCCTTGGGTTTAATGAAATGCCAAATTCCAAGGCCCTCATAAATATTTTCTCTAAATGAGCACAATGGTCCTCTTCCTTCTTTGAATAGGTAGTTAAATCATCATAAACATATGTTCCCCAAGGTGTTGTAAAGGCTGTCTTGAATTGTTCTGATTCCTTAACAATGACCTAATTGTAGCCAGAGAAACCATCCATCATTGACATCAATTCTGATCTAGTTACTCTCTGCAACATAGCCTCCATATTGGGCAAACAATAATTATCTTTCAGTGAGCTAATGTTCAAATTTTTGAAGTCCACACAAAGCCTGATGTCACCGTTCTTTTTTCTTACAGGAACAAGATTTGACACCCAAGAAGAATGCCTTATAGGCTTGATAATGCCGACATCTCTCAGCTTCATTAACTCTTCTTGCATCTTGGGTGCCAAAGTAGGATTAATAGGCCTTTTCTTTTGCCGGAAAGGTTTAGCATCTTCTCTCAATGGAATAACATGCTGAAATAAATCCTCTCTATAAACCTTTAGGTCATCATATGACCATGCAAAAACATGCCTGAATTTCCTCAATAATTCAATCAAAGGTCTCCTTACCTTTTGAGATATATCTCTACCAATGTACACTTTCTTAGGAGCCTCATGTGATCCAAGATTTATCTCCTCAAGATCAGCATGATCTTCTCCTTTGATATTCTTTTGAACTCTATCTTGGTTGTCAAAAATAGTCTCCAAAACAACAACCCCCTTGGGCACCTTGTTAGTTCTAAGCTGAATGACCTCATTGCCTAAGACAACCTCCCTTCCTTCTATTGACTCAACCAAGGCTAAACAGTCAAGTTCCTGACCATGATACTGATCCTTGCATTCCATAAACTTCAAAATATCATTATCATCATCAAAAACTTGCCAATTCTCAATATTGTCTGGTATACTAGGCCTAGCCTAAATTTCAACTTTAGAAATACTAGAGAATGTAACATCACTAGGATTGATTGCAATATTGGCCAACAAGTCAGCCATCTTGTTGTTACTCCTATCCCTCCACTCAATATTGAAGGCATCAAACTGCTCAATCAAATCCCACACTGCATTCCTATATTGTTTCAACCTTCTATTCTTGGAAGCATACATTGACCTGACTTGGGACACCACCAATTCAGAATCACCAACAACACTTATGCATTTTATACCATGATTTTGTGCCAACCTCAGTCCTAACAACAAAGCCTCATATTCTACTATATTATTGGTACAAAAGAAGTTCAATGTGAAAGAGAACTTGTAGGTGCTTCCATCAGGAGAAATAAGCAAAATACCTGCTCGTGCACCATCTTTGTAGTTTGCACCATCAAAGTACATGACCCACAAATCACCCTCCATAGAGTCAGCACCTACCTCAGTAGAAATAGGTGACAAAACAAGCTCATTTTCAAATACAGGGATCTCTGCCCTAAAAGCATTTACATCAGTATCCACAAAACATGTAGTTTCATTATCTCTGTTTCTCTCAATCATGTGGCATACTCTTGGCTCTCGTTCAATCTTGACAAACTACTCATCAATCTTGAAAGTTGCATAGGACAAATCACACTGTAAACTTCCACCCATGGCAGCACTCCATCTTCTAGATAGCAACATCCCATAATGGGGAGGGATATCCACCACCAAAACACTCATTGTTAACACTTTCTCTAGATATGCTGCCAACCAGAATGGCATTGCAGTGATAGTCCCTATGACTGGTACCTCCCTCTGATCCATTGCACAACATCTACCCTGCACTGTATCAACTTTAAGGCCCAACCTCTCCATGATTTTGAAGGGCATGACAATATTAGAGGCACCACTATCAATCATACAATTTCTTAACTTCATCCCATTCACAAGAACAGTTAAGAAGAATGGGTCAATATTTTCAAAGCTGGCATTGACAGAATTGTCCAAATATATTGGAGGAATTTGAGACATAATTCCCTGAGCAGCAACATCCTTCAAAGCTTTATCTTGAGATCCATTGCATGAAGTATCATTTTTGTGAGTATTACCAACCCATGCAATAGCCTTATCTTTATGTTCAGGGATCCTCAACAATTCTGACAATGGAACCTTAACTGTAATTTGTGACAACACAGATAACATGTCAACAGGGGTAGAAGCAGGAATCTCAATCTGCACTACCTTAGCATCCTTTTGCTTGTCTGTCATATTAGGTGTATTGACCACTTTCATTTTTTCAACCTTAGCCATTGTGTTAACTGGCTTCTCAATCTCACAAGAGATCTTTTCAATTCCAACTCTATTAGGCTCACAATGCTTACCTTTTACATTCTTTAATTTCACTATGTGATCAACCTTTGATTTGTTCTCATTAGGTTCTCTAGAGTTGGTACTCTTTATAAACATTCCTGTAGCTTTCTCATTTGTATTCCTTGCCACCATGCCTCTAGTTTGCACCTGGGCAATCATTTCTGTAGTAATCCTCTCCATCTCTTCTCTGGAAGGTCTTCTCAAATTTACTGGCTCGGGAGAAGAGTTCATGTTACATGTTTTCTGATCAACACATTCACCATCAGAAAAAACCTCTTGATGAAAAAGGGCCTGATTATGTCTCTTCACACTCACATCTGCCTCTTCATCAAAATCAAAATCATATTCATATCCTAGATATGAAGAAGCCATGTTGCATCCAACATCATCTTGTTCTTCTTCTTGTTCTATCTCCTCATCACCACAATCTTGATTTGCAGCCATAGATTGTGCAACCACACAATGCTCTATAGAATGAGGGGTCTGGCATGCAACACACCATGGTACATTTTCCATGATATTTACTGAAGCTTTATGTAGAGGGTCAGGGACACCTCTGTCATTGTTTCCTCTTGCAGCAGGGATAGTAGGCTTGCCATCCTTCCATTGGGTGTTGTAGGGGTAATTCTGCAGTCTATTCTGCTTACTGAAATTGTTGTTGAATCTAGGCCTCTCATTGGTAGGAGTAATGATGTTCCTATTTGCAGGTGCCTTCATATCCTTCAATGCATTAAGCACCTTATCCAACTTATCTTCTTCTTGCCTCCTAGATCCAACACTCTTATCATTTTTTTTTTATATTTCCTGTCCCCAAACAACTTTGGGTCATCTCTCTTTCCACCCAACTTTCCTGATATCTTCATGTTGTTCTCAATATTGACAGCAATCCCAAAAGCATCCCTAAGAGTTCTTGGTTCTTTATCCCTCAATAAATATCCCATCTTCCCATCAAATGCATTGAAATATGTAGTTAGACAGACATTGTCATCCAACCGCATGACTTGGAACAACTTGTGCATACCTTTCTGAAATCTCATGTTGAACTCAGCTGGAGACTCATTCTAATTTTTCCTTATGGTATTGAATTCATTCAACATGAAGCTAGCATTAGGCCTATCACCATACTGCTCTTTGAAACATTTCTCAAAAGAGTCCCAAGTATCAATACATCTATCAGGGAGCCTCTTAAACCAATCTCTAGCATCCTCCATTAGAGATTAAACAAAAAATTTCAAGACAACATCCTCATGCTCT
Organism: Chamaecyparis obtusa; assembly: GCA_027943335.1. NCBI lineage: Eukaryota > Viridiplantae > Streptophyta > Pinopsida > Cupressales > Cupressaceae > Chamaecyparis > Chamaecyparis obtusa. Next base: position 51,513 of record BSBK01000902.1, on the reverse strand, counting down.
ACCTCATAATCATTAAGCATATCAACAAATAACCTAAGATGCTCCTCACAACTTATAGCATTATTACCAACAAAATTAGGTACCTTATCTCTAATATCATTTGGAAAAGCTTTTGGATAGCTGAGAATTTGATCAAAACTTATTTTCCTATAGCCTTCTAATTGCATAGGTCTTCTTTGAAAGCTCGAACTAGTGTTAACCCTAGGATCAACATTAACATCTATATTTATCTATGCATTTGAATGCTACCTAGGATCTACACCTATCCTAGCAGTAGTCATAGATGGCATACCTAGTTCAGTAGTAGATGGGCCAAGAGCATTGGCTGAAGAAGCCCACAAAAATTGGATCTTCCTTTTCTTTTCTGCAATGGCAGCGTCAACCTCAGCTTTCTCTAGTTCTCTTGCAAGGTCCTCATCTTCTTTTCTCCTTCTCTCCATTTCAATGTCCTTATTTGAATCAGGTGGTGGGATCCCTGGTATTGTCACTGGTTTGCTTGCTTGGTCACCCACCATCTTCTACTTTCCTTTCTCATTTATGATAATAGCAGGTCTGGTAATCCTATCCCCATCCTTATCTTTAGGCAAAGGGACATAACTTTGCACTTGTCTAACCATAGGGCCCTCATTATCAAATTCATGATCCTACAGTAAGCGTTCTTGCTCACTCCTCAAGGCATCAAGATCACCAAAAACAACATGCTGCAGCGTTTTAGGAGTAGAAGCAAGCATTTTGTTTCTCTCCTTCATTTCATTTATTTTTCTCAGAAGAGACTGCCTCTCTATCAAAGCATTTACCTTTTCAGCCTCTCTCGCCTCCTGTAATCTTTTATGTATGGCATCCTGCTCTACCAACTGCAACCTCAGTGCATCCAAGTCATCAGGATCTACCATAATGTCATCAGAACCAGATGACACATCCACATCAGGAAGATTTTGATATGTGAAATGAACCTGCCTATGTCTCATGGGTTCTCCTCTAAATTGATCTTCATCAAGATCCAAGTCAACCTCTAAACCCACATCTCTATTTTCTTCATTTTGACCTGCAAGTAATGGATGTTTATCTTGAAATGCAGCCTCAGGGGTATCATGAAATATCTCTTCAGAGTGACCACCTTCTGATCTAGAAAAAATGTTCTGTGAACCATCCTCACTTGAGGATACATGTGATCTTCTAGCTCTTGCATTTCTCTGTTCTTTGATGGGAGCACTGGTAGGCTCACCATTCCTCCTAATCCAGCTCTTGTTTTCCTGTCTAGGTAATTGCTCCAGAGTGACCTCCGAATTCTTTCTAACATATGACCTAGTATTTCTTCTCTTATCCATGCTTCTTTAATATGTTGCACTGGTTTAGACCTTTGGGCCACCACCCACCTAGATGGGAAATCTTCAAAACACTCAGGAAAACAAGAACAAAAAATAACTTTTCTCTTTAGATTCTCCCCAGTAGAATCACTGACTCTTAACAAATGCATATCTTTTAGTTGTCCCCAGTGGAGTCACCATTTTGTTGGTTGTGGATTATTCCCTTTGATCTTCAACTTGTAGATTTACACTTTGATGGATAATTCAAATACAACTCTTGACTCTATCACCACTCCAAAGTCCACAAGGAAGAGGGCCAACTGACAAGGATCAAAGATCCTTCTACTCTTTGAGCTTCAATGCTCAGGTGGGTGTACCTTGACTCACTTTTCTAATGGAGTCAAACAATATTCCACTACATTCAATACAAGAATGTTAAAGATTTATCAAATGATGTTTGTGTTTGTGTGGTTGTCAACCATGAAACTTCAAGAGAAAAAAAACCAGTGCCTTATCCCAGGGCTCAGAATCACCTAACTGTATACCTCAACTGAATACTTCAAATCAAACATAATGGAAACCAGAGTAAGTGCTCTGCCTATTACCCCTTTCCCTCAAGCACAAGGACATCAAATTCTATACCTGGTTGTAAACTCATTGAATTCACCTAAAAGGGTTTAATCCTAACTTTGTTAGAAACTCAGAGATGAATTCAAAATACTCTTTGTTTACCATACATTAACACACTTTGTGACATTAACATATATGAGCTCAGAGACAAGCAAGAAGACATACACAAGATGCAAGATTGGGATTCAATGGTGTTTTCATTAACAAATTCAGAATCGGCATACAATTAGAGTAACACTAAGATAAGAGAAAATCACAAAAGTAGACCTCTATCAGTATAATATAGTAAAAAACCAGGGACCAAAAAACAACAATATTTTGGAACCCTCTCAAAATTAAAAAAAGAACAACTTATACCACTAGCTACCTTGGAATTCTCAGAGAGAATGCACAAAGCTACGGACAGCTAGGGCAAGGGTCTCAACCACCCGACATGCCAAAATTTACATCAAAATTTATTACAAGGGCAAGAAACCAAGCAGTCCAGAGAAAGAAAATCTCAAACAGATCTGTAATCATGAAAATCTGCGAGCTAGGATAGGGAACTAGGAGCTGCCATGAAAATCAGTCAAATCAGCCACCTGCAAACACCTCTCGAGCCAAGAGTGCAATCATTCCTCATGGTACAAATCCCTTTGCAAACAACTACCAGGCACCCTGGACCACACTGCAAATCACTTCTCACCAAACAGGGTCGCTTCTACATTCAATTCCATAAAAATATGGTACCCTCTGTCGCTGAAAATTAGAAAATCAAACTTGAAAATGCAACGGTTATAAGCACTTCGTGGGCATTAAGTTTCTTAACCATTCACCCCAGTCGCGCAACCGCGCAGTCTCATCTCTCACAGCCACAAGAATCGGGCTCCAAATTTGCATGGTCGCATGATCGCAAGGCACCAAACTAACCCTTGCGATCATGCGACCGCGGTCTCCAAGCCACAGTCAATCAGTCTCTGCAAAGCTCTCAGGCACTTCACTATCACAACCCCGCAACCGTGACAAACAGATGGTTAGTCACATGATTGCATAGCCCGGGGACGGGCTATGCGAACATGCGATAACCTATAGATCTCAATCCTGCCGCAACCACCACCACTAAGTCCTCATGCAAACGTCAGTCACATGATCGCATAGCCTTGAAAAACTCTATGTGAACATGCGACTAACCGTTAGCATTCACCGCCGAACGCAGCCCCACTCTGCTGAGTCACCGCAAATACAGACCTCACATATTTGGTGAACTGGCGACCAAAGAACTTCCACCAGTTCGTTTAATGGTTCCTACCTCTGCTAAAGAATCTAGCGATCGTGCGACTGCCATTCACCAAATTGCCAAATGAAATGGGGAACTGCCAAACCATCTCGTGAATACATGACAAGACAACACTTTATCGACACCGCCAACTCTTTTTTGTCCAGATCACCAAAACCAAAACTCCACCTGTCACGCCACTACACGCTGCAACTGCCGAGATACCCAAGCCTGGGCCCACGTTTCAAACTCACCTTCCTACCATCACGGACCAACCAAAAACCACCATGACAGCACCCTCTACCGAGCCCACCAAACAGCTAGATGGGCCCCAGGGACACGTGGTGCACTGTCGTATGATCACATAGCCCGGAAGTGGGCTATGTGAGCATGCGACAGCCCGCTAACCTTAGCCAACACAACCACCACCACCACCACTACCGGCAGCATAACCGCCAGGAAAATTGCAACCACCACCGCATCGCCATGGACATGTGTTGGCCAGTCGCATGATCACATAGCCAAAGAATGGGCTATGTGAGCATGCGATAGCCAACCAAAGGCTGCCACATGTCACCAAACTGCAGCCAGCACCGAACTGCAACCACCCGCCATCCACATCAAACAGTGGGTGCATGATCACATGGGTAAGGAATATTCCATGTGATCATACACCAACCATAGATCTTTGATCTCTGATACCGGGCCCCGCTGACAAGTCACTGCCACATGGACCAATTGGGCATGAGCCTCACCCTTTAGGGGATCAGACGTTTGTCATAAAAGTGCATAGGCTTGACGCATCCCTCATGCTTTAACGACAATTATTGATCTTCTAACACGTTAGGACCCTCTGCTCAATCCAGAAACCAGGTCCCACCGCACATCAGACTTGCGCACTTAAACAAGTAAACTACCAAGCAGCCTTACCGAACTGGGACCCACATGGATAGGTGGCGAGCGATCGCATGATCGCATGTCAAAAAAGTCTGACATGCGGCCATGCGATAGCCAACAGGGAAGAAGCCTTTGAAAATCCAAGCCCACCAAATTGAAGTAACGTTGGAATAGATAAGATCAATGGCAAGCACATGATCCCATGGGTAAGAAATATTCCATGCGATCACACGCCAACCATTGATCTCCTGCCTCTGGCCGCACATGGTCGCACTTGCACAGTTAAGACAAAGAACAAGGAGAGCCGATAGAAAAGAAGACAGGCAAGGTCCAAAACACAGTGTTTTCTGTGAAAGATCAAAAAACACACAAAGTTTTCAACATGACACAAAGACAAACAAAGAAGCCAAAAACAACACGAGCTTTTATGCAGGCCAAAAAGGTCAAAAACAACATGGTTTTTTGAAAACACAGTATGTTTTTGACACTGTGGCAGACATTTAAAATACTTCCCGTGGACCCTAGGATTCGAAAATCTTTCTGGGTTTTGCGGATTAGGAGATGCAGTTTAAACCAGGGCCAGGTGACAACATAAACTACTAGGGGCAGGACATGCATACCATGAAACACTAAAGATTTTCATTGCAAGTCAAGACTAAGATTGCAGGCACGGCAGGACAGCAAAACAAAAACATTGCAGGGAATAGGCCAATTACAAAGGATTTTGCGATGATAGAAAATTGACCTAACAGGTCACTCTACCATGTTTCTATACGAGCTGAAAGACGGATATGATTGGAGGAATCACATGGATAATTTTTTCAACTTTGAAGAAACTCTAAAAAAACTCACCAAGGAAATCACTAGCAACAAGAATGCCACCGATCGACAGATTGCAATGCCCGCCTGGATTGATGACAACAACGCTGTGCTTACCTAATATGTTATTTTCTATTTACTGTGTCTTTCTATAGAACTCTTCGTAAACTTGTGTGAGTGAGGTAGAGCCTCTCCTAGTGTATACTCTTGTTGTATCTTTTTGATTTTTTGATCTCCTTATAGTTAATTCAAAAAAAATAATCATAATGACATATTATTTTTTTTTACCATATTTTAGTTATGACCATATATATAATTTTTTCTTATAAGTTATCATTAAAAATATTTACTTTTACGAAAATATGAATGAATTTTTTAATGGAGAGATCTATACAACTCAAATCCCAAAATTTCTTAAAAAATATATATTTAAAATTATCATTTTTAAAGAAGGTCTGTGTGATGGGTTGTATAGTTGTCTTCATCATGATATGTCGTGATGTTTTTTAGATTATTTCCTAAAAATAGATACACAAATTCCAAGATACTGAAGTTTCTAATAAAATTACTTTTAATAAAATGTGAATGGAAAAGTTTTAAGGAGTTTTAAAGTAGGGTAGATGAGATCTAGGGTTTGGAGAGGCAAATGATATGAGAGAGGGATTTCAAGGTTTCTATTATTTTTATTGCTAGAATAGGACCCGATTCTACCCTTGTTGGAGTTCCAGAGAGGGATTTCAATATTTCTAATATTTTTATTGCTATAGGGGGAGCTGATATTTTTCTCTCTAGCCAAGGAGTGTTGTACTAGTTTTCTCAACATTAGGGGTTCTTCTTGTTATGCCTTCTTTCTCTATCTGTCATTGTGAAGAGGGATATTTTTTTCTCATGCTACTAGAGCTTAGAGTTATTTTTGTTGGGTTTTCTAATTTTTTTTTATTAAGGATTATCAACAAATGCTTAAGGTTGATAATTTCCTTTTTAGGGCTCATATTCTTTTTTTCCAAACCCTTGTATTTTTAGGCTATGATGGTTATTTTTAGAGTTTAGTGTTTTTTTTTCTCTAGAGGGCTTGTGTTGTTCTTTCCCGATCTATTTCTCTTATGAGTAAGGAATGTTTTCCTATGGATAATACAAATAATTGTGTGGCTATGTATTGGTTTGACTCATTCTGCTCATTTTTTTTTTGTGGTTTCTATTAAGGTGCTCGCATCCCATATAAAGCAGGATTGGATGTGGTGAGGATTTTCTTTTGAGGAACATTTTTCACTATTGCAACTGGTTTTGGAAGTCATTTCAAAACCCATTTGTGAAGGTATGTTGAGCCTTTCCTATTTATTTATCTTGTTTTATCTATAAGTTTTTGGAAGTGATAGTGATAGCAGCATTTTAAAACTCATTTACTCAGATTAATAAGAGATCATGAAAAATTTCATGGATGGTCTTTCAGAAAGTTATGGAAACCCATTTAAAACTCATTGCAAAGGTTAAGCTAACTCTTGAGTAGTTGATTGTATATATTCTTTATTTTACAACTATTAGTTGTGGATTCCACATCTGCTTGTTAAGGGTTTCAAGCCCCATTGGAAACCTATTTTACTTCAATAAAAAACATAAATTCTGCAAAAATGAATTGTAAGAAAATTGAAAGCTATCATAAATAGAATCTTTTATTATAAAAGATAATTAAGATAGTAAAACTTAAAAATGAATTTCATATTTTTATTATACAGTTTTAAATTAAAGACTTTTAATTTTACATATGATTTTTAAACATATCTAATTTTAAAATGTCAATAATAATATTTAATATAATTATTAAATATCAATTCTTTCATATAAAATTTTAAATATAATGCTTCAATTTTTAAATTAACAAAAATTATGTCCATAATTTTAATGTGTTAAACACATGCCAACTATGACAACAATTAATTATTATATTTAAATAATCATTATGACATATTTAATAATTTTTTTACCATATCTCCTGTAATCATGACCAGATATATATACACGTATAATTGTTGGAAATTGGAATACATGTGAAAACATATAAACAGCAAGCTTACCAAGGAGGGGACGGGTTTTTATTCAAATTATTCTTATACTTCAGGAGGTATTCAAATTATTCTTATATTTCAGGAGGTTTAGTCTACACGAATCAAGAAATCTATGTTCCTCGTTAATAGTAATATTTTATTTTTTTTATACATGGGGTTCTCCACAACTGCCCAAGCCGTTCCACCTGTTCAAATCTGGAAGGGAGTCAAACCCGAGACCATGAGTCGTCCACTCACAGCCTCAAGCCAACTCACCTACTATTGTTTCTACTTAACGTCAATTTCCATTCCTGTATAAAAACCTCCTTTATGGTTTTGTACAATGGAAGCGGGTAATGTGGATTGTGATAAAGGGGTGGAGCATGCAGCTGGTGTTGATGGCGCCTCTGATCTCCTTGCTGAGGCTTCGGCTTCTTTGGAGCCTGCAGCTGGTGCTGATGGCGCCCCTGATACTTACTATTTAGATCTCCTTGCTGAGGCTTCTGCTTCTTTGCAGATCAAACGAAGGAAGAGATTACCGAAGAGCAAAAGGCTCTTTTGGAAGAAAGATTCAAACAGAACAGTAAAATCGATAGCGTATGTGTATTTTTCACCATTTGATAACAGCGGTTTTTATATGGCTGAAGAAAATTATAAATTTTTTTCAAATATTTCTCTCTTTAAGCTTTTCTGTATTATTAGGGTTTAAAACAACAGATTCATTACATAGTATGCAGTAATTTATTGGTATTCATATACTTATTAGTCCTTAAATAGAGATTTTTAATTACTTATAGTCATACATTGTTTGATCTACCGTTTCCCATAGAAAGATCTGGGTAACCGGAAATTTAAAAAGTTAATATTTGCCTATTTTTATGTTATTTTTATGTTTCAATTGATTAGTGATTACTTTTTAAAAAACTATCGAGATATCAACAGGTTACCAACTGTAAAAGAAAATTTATTTTCAGGTTATATTTTAAGAGTAGGATACTTAATGCTCATGGTTATGTTATGTGAAATAGCATTTCAAATTCTTGGATAAAGGATAGTATGTTATACAGATTTTATATTATCTCTAAATTGATTTTATATCTCAACACAAACCTTTGATGATTTTTGTTTTGACTGGAAAAACTTGCAGATATCTATTGTTCTGAAATCTAATTCTGATACACAATCTTTTATATCACACTCCTAAAAGTTTAGATTTAACTGAAAAAAAATTCTTTTATATATTTTTAAATAAATAAATTCGGTCTGTGTAGTTATTTTGTTTGTAGACCGAAAGGAATGCTTTTGCAAAGCAGCTAAACATCGAGCCTCATCAAGTTCAAGTTTGATTTAAGAATAAGAGGAGTAGGTAATAATCATCCGTATAGTTGTTCATTTTATGACACATATATTATTATTATTATGAGTATTAGAAAGTTGATTTATTTCAACAAAATTTGTAGGAACGAGCCGGAGCATAACGAAATCAAGGCTCTGAAACAGCGCCTCCACCAGTGATTAGATTTCCTGCAGAAATAAAATGTGCTCGTGTGTTTTGAGTACAGTGTGTGATTTTTAGATAGCTTTCATGCCTCAATCCGGAACAATTTTAAATGCATTAAATTTGTTATTTTGGGTAGATCCAAAATGACCTCTATTTGTGATCTAGATTTAGTAAACTTTATGTTGAGTTGTTCTGAGATTTATTAATATAAGGTTTGTCAACATATGATATGGAGAGCATTGTAATCAGGTTGACTTTATATCTATCTATTATTTTTTATATATCTAAACATTGTTTAAAGAATAAGATTTTATATTGTACTTATTTATTTTGTTGAAAAATTCATTTTCAAAAATATTTTGACTTTTAGAAGTTAATATTTCAAATTGGTCTTAATTATTTATTTCATTTTGTTAATCAATGAAATTTAGATTTGAACTTTGACAACAACATTACAAAACCTTTCAGTAAAGGAAAAAGATAAATATGCTATAGAAATCCTCGACGAACTGGTAGATCACAACATAGCTACCATGGACCATACTCATGTTGGCAAGTTTGTTGGATCAAGACCTAATATAGACATTGTCAGGAGCTTCGCTAAAAAGAAATGGGATTTAAAAGGTCAAGTCTAGGTCACAGCCATGGCGAAGGGTTTTCTGTCTTTTGAATTCTCCTGTAAAGAAGATCTGGACAAAATCCTCTGTGAGGGCTCTTGGGCCATAGGAAAAGCCACTCTGGCATTGCAAAAATGGACCCCCAAGCTGGATCTCAATGACTCCTTCATCCAGACCTTGGTGTGGGTTAGACTGCCCGAGCTCCCATTAGAGTTCTAGAATGAAGATGTTTTGATGGGATAGCCAAATCCTTTGGCACTCTTCTTTCCATAGACCCTGTCACTATGGCTAGGAGATGTCTCACCTACGCCAGGATCTGCATTGGAGTGTAAGAAGGCCAAGACATGCTGAAAATTATTGAACTCCACTCCAAATTGGGCAAGCGAGTGTAGAAACTAGACTACGAAAGCGTCCCCTTTGCCTGCTTCCATTGTAAGAAAGCGGGGCACAGAGCAGGTTGCTACCCCATTTTCCTAAGCAAGGAGAAAGAGAGAAAAGCTAGTTTGGCTTTAAAAATAAATGCTAATGGAAGTAAAAATATCCCAGACTAGGGAGAGCCATCTAGAGGGGTAGCTATCCCCCAGAATGGCACTAAGGCAAAAAACCAAATGGTTTGGAAGAAAAAAGATCATGCCGAGACCGCCCCTAAAGAACTTCAAATCAGGGCTGACAAGGAAGCAACGACAAAGAAGGAGAGACCCATTCAACAACCAGCTGAAACTAGGGCTAAGAAGGAATCCACAACTGAGGAGGTGTGGCCCAATCAACAGCCTGAAACTAAAGAATCAAGTGGTCAAACTCCCCTTCTTGTGGGACTTGATATGGAAATTCCTATCCAGTAAGAAACCTCAGAGGACATCAAGTCCTTTGTTCCGAACTCCCAGGATTCCACCCCTGAAGTTGGCCTTTCCAGTCCGATACCTAGTCTAGGGCAAGGCACGCCCTTCCAAGACTCCCAATCTTGCCCTATATTACAGGACTCAAGGAAGTATCAACAGTTGGAAGATTTAATGGTGCTTGCTTCTCCAAACCAATTCACCAAAATGGAAGAGCTCTTTGCCAAGATCAAAGAAGAGGAGGGCTAGACTATTGTCCATCATAAGAACAAACTAAATTACAGAGACCCACTTCCTATCTCCCCAACAACCACCATAAGAAAAAATAAAGTAGAAGCTAGAGTCAAACCTAAAACACCAGGTAAGAAGAGGGCTAGCCAAATCAGGCAAGAAGAAGCCATCAAGAATTTAGTGGATGGGACACAACTGACCATCCATGCAGTTTGTACATCCAATAAGAAATGAAAGTCATCTCGTGGAACATACGTGGGCTAAAAATCTCACACAAGAAAGATGTCATCAGAAACATGATAAGGGATCACAGACAATATATTTTCTTAATCCAGGAAACTAAGATGTAGAAGGACAAGCTTGAGAGCCTCAAATTCTGTAAAGTCATGAAAAATATAGCTACCAATTTTGAAGGTGCCTCTGGAGGTCTCATGACTTTGTGGAACTCCAATTTTCTTAGAGCTGATGTTATCTACGAAGGAGGTAACCTTCTCCTTTTGCAATTCACTAAAATTAAAGATAATGAAAGATGGTTTATTCTTAACATTTATGCTCCTAACTCCAAAAAAGATAGAAAGGCCTACTGAAAGAAGATCAGATTGGTCATGGCTTCCTCAAATCTGACAAAGGGTATTATCATGGGGGATTTCAACACCCCCCTAAAAAAAGGGGAGAAATAGGGAGGGATTCCTCCTGACACAAAAAGTAGGCAAGATTTAATGGACTTCATCAATGATCAGGCTCTTCTTTATATGGACCTCCAAGGAGCTGATTTTAGCTGGGCCAACAAGCGTACAGGTAAGGATTGTATCTAGGTCCGGTTAGACCGAGCCCTGATTTCTCTGGAATGGCTGAACCTCTATAGTCTCAACCTTTCAGCTTTGGCTCATGTTGGTTTAGATCACTCCCCTATCTCTCTCTCCCTGGACCAAATTGCTAAGAAAAGGAACTTCCCCTTCATATTTGAAAAATTATGGATTTCTCACCCTAATTTGCTTAACAAAATTAAAGATTGGTGGAACATTGATGTTGAGGGCACTACAATGTTTAGAGTGGCTAAAAAACTAAGGTATGTCAAATTCAATGTCAAAAAATGGAACACAAATGAATTTGGTCATATCTTTACTTCCAAAGACAAGACTCTTAAGGACTTGAATCTTATGCAAGAAGAAATACAAAAACAAGGATACAATGATGACAGATTGAATAGGGAGAAATCCATCCTCTCTGATTATCATAACATTATTGGTTAGGAGAAAACTTTCTAGAAGCAAAGATTGCAATCTATCTGGCTCAGGGAAGGAGACCAAAATACTCACTTCTTTCACCTCTCCACTATGAGACATAGAGCTGCTAACAAGATAAGCATCATTAAGAAGGGTGATCAATCCCTAAAGGAGGATAGGGATATAGAAAAAGAATCTATTTCCTATTTCTCTTCTTTCCTTACCAAAAACCAGGAGCTGTCAAAGGAAGACCAGATTAAACTCCTTGGCAACATTCCAAAACTCATAATAGATATCCATAACAACTCCTTAACTTCTATTCCGGAGATGAGAGAAGTTAAGAGAGCCTTGGAATCTCTTCTTGGAGACAAATCCCTTGGCCCTGATGGCTTCCCTATGTTCTTCTTCCATCAATTTTGGGAAGCGGTGAAAAATGATGTGGTCAAGGCAGTGCAGGAATTTTTTGGTTCTAAAAACCTCCTTAAAGAGCTCAACGCTACTTTCTTGGTGCTGATTCCTAAGTCTACTGGATTAGATTCTTTCAAACAATTCATACCCATCAGTCTTTTCAATTCTCTTCTAAAGATTATTTTCAAGGTCATTACTTCAAGGATTCTCACTATCCTTCTTTCACTAATCTCACAACAACAGTCAGGTTTTGTGCTAGGTAGACAGATTCTGGACTCCATAATGATGGTGCATGAAGTTATTCACTCATTTGAAGTTGGGAAAAGGGAAGGCTTTCTTCTCAAGCTTGACCTATCAAAGGCCTATGACCGGGTTGACTAGCAATTCCTTCTCAGAGTCCTTGATGCTCTTGGATTCAATGCCCAATCTTGCAAGATCCTTCAACAAATCATATCCACCCCATCTTCATTTTTCAAGCCTACTAGGGGCCTAAGGCAAGGGGACCCCCTCTCCCCTATTCTCATCATTATCCTTGCTGAGTGCTTGAGTAGACTCATTTTCACTTCCAAAAGGTAGGGGAAATTGAAAGGCATCAACCCTTCATCTAGAACTAATGTTTTCATGCACCAACAATTTGTGGATAACACCATCCTTAATGGAGAAGCTTCGGTCAGAGAAGCTAAAGTGGTTAAGAACCTCCTAAATGATTACATCAAAGCCACTGGTTAATACATTAATTGGAACAAAAGCTCCATCTTCTTTGTCAATACTCCTAAGGAAAGATAGTGGAAAATCACTGATATTATGGGTTGCAGTATCAACACCTTTCCATCCTCTTACCTGGGCCTACCCCTAGGTGTAAAGCCTCTGAAAGCCTTTTGGAATAAACTTATAGACAGGTTCAATAAGAAGCTTGCTAGTTGGAAAGGGATCTCTCTCAGCCAGGCTGGAAAGATTCAGCTCGTCAAATCCACTCTTCAAAACCTCCAAACCTACACTCTCAACCTCTTCTCCATTCCCGCCAAAGTTGTGGAGATATTGGAAAAAATACAAAGAATATTTCTTTGGTGTGACACCGAGGAACATAAGTGCATCCCCCTTATAGGTTGGGAGAAAATTTATTGCCCTAAAAAATTTGGAGGTCTTGGAGTAAGGAATTTAATACTGTTTAATAGAGCTCTTCAAGCCAAATAGATTTGGAGAATATTCAATAGCATAGGGTAGTGGTGGGACACTATCGAAGATAAATATCTCATGCAAAACTCCATCAAAAGATTCTTTGAAGAGACTAATTCCTCAAAAGGCTCCGCTATCTGGAATCCAGTCTCCTTAGTGCCAAGGATCTAGCTAAGTCTAGAGCCAAATGGAAGATCGGGAATGGCCAATCTGTCAATTTTTGGAATGACAATTGCCTCCAGATGGGCTGTTTGAGATATTTTGGTATTATCTATGCCTGGAGACACGTCTGCATTCAGCTCTATGGGACTCAAGTTAGTAAGTATAAAAGGGAAGGTAAATGGGTGGATCTCTCCCAGATCTCTCAGGAACTGAAACCTCTGATGAAAGCCCTCAATGCAGTCACCCTCTCTCAAGATCAGGATGAGATTATCTGGAAAGACTCCCTTGATGGTACCTTCACTGCTACCTCTACCTTCTCCTTATAAATACCTCATATTTAGGATGTCAACCCATTGTGGGCCAAAGCTTGGATTCCAGTTCTCATGCCCAAAATAAATGTTGTTCTAGATCCTGCTCCAGAACCAAATCCTAACTATTGACAATCTCACAAAGCATGGTTTCCAGATTTCTAATAGGTACATTCTCTATAAATGCTAGGAAGAGTCGGTGGACCACTTATTTATTCACTACTCTTTTGTTGGCTACATTTGGAAACATCTTTTCTCAACTCTGAAATTAACATGGTGCTTCCCCCTGTCTTTCCAATACCTCTTCTCTCAATGGAATTTCAATATGTTTAACCCAGACTTCCAGACCTACTACATCTGGATCCTTCCTCGCCTTTGCTAGGGAGTCTGGAAAGAGCCCAACAACCACATATTCCAAGACTGCTCCACCCCCTCCCCCCTAAACATCATCTTTGATAAAATCCAACATGCAGTGAAAGAAATTTTTTTCTATTGTGGGAGAACTAACCATTTTGCAGGTGGGACTCAAGCTGTGACCTTGGAGAAAAGAATGAATTATATTTGGAGCTGTCCCCTGATAGGCTAGGAGAAAGCCAATTTTGACAGAGCTACCAAAGGGAACCCTGGCCTTGCTGGAAGTGGAGGTATCATTAGAAACAATTTTGGTTTTGGCTTGGTGGCTGTCATATTACCTTTGGGCTCTCAATCCAACCATTATGCTAAAGCCTATGTGGCTCTCCAAGTCACTATTATTTCCAAGGAAATTGGGGTCAAGAAGCTCTTTCTTGAAGGGGACTCGATGAACATCATCAACTACTTAAACTGCACACACCCCCGTTCCTGGTCTATATCCAACATCATTGTAGAAACTCATGCTATCCTCAATTCTTTTGAGAAGGTGTTTATCTCTCATGTTTACAGAGAAGGAAATAGTGTCGATGATTAGTTTTCTAATCTTGCTATCACAAAGGATGTTAAGATGACATGGAGACAAGGAGAAGATATCCCTATCAAATTGAAGATTATCCTTGATAAGGAAAGAAACCAATGTACAGAGGGAGTCATACAAATATGACTAGCTCTATTTTGTTGTGGCTTCTCTACCCTAGGCTAGCTTGTGGCCTACTCCTAGGATGTTTTGTTTAGTTTTGCTCTCTTTTATGACTGTTCGTTTCAAGAACCCTGTAAAACCTATTTTACTTAATAAAAAACAACACTACAATTTAATCATTGCAACATGTAAATTTTTACATAAATTATTATGACATATTACTATTATATTGAACATTTAATATTTTTATAGGTAATATTTATAGAGAAAAATATATAATCATACTAAATTAAGATAAATAATTACATAAGGCCAGTTTCCAACTCATGTTCATTCTCTTGAATCTACATTTAGAAATATTGACTTACCTAGTATCACATAGACTTATATCATTTCTTATACCTATTAAGAGTTAAGTATGTCAATTGGCGTTTCATTTATAAAAATAGAATGAATATGGATTTGGGAAGAAGTGAGACTTCCTTGCAAAAGACATCGGCAATCATTGCTGTCATCGAGAGGAAATGGGTTTTTTCTTGAGTGGGCTGTTTGGTTTCAATTAATTTTAGTCCCAATTTACACGCCATTGAGTAGATTGATGGCTCAATAGGTTTATGCCTTTCCATATGGTTATCGATTATTAGGAACATGCATTTACTACAGTTCAACATGCAAATGTTTTTTTGGTGCATTTTTTATTGAGTGGTGAAAAGATTCAAAAGAAAATTGTAATTCTATATCTAATGGTAACATTGAATTTATTAAAAATATGTTTAATTAGCATGAATAATTAGAGGTTATGGTAGAATTAGAGGTATAAACAAGTATCATGGTGTTTTTTGTCATCTATAAAAAATGTTGTTAAGTATCGAGTTGTCTTTTAATTATATTTAATAATAACTATAAGTAAATAGAAAGGTCAAAAAAATACACTATAGAAAAATAACATTTTTGTTGAAGTCTCATAAGACCTCAAATCTCAAGTGGAGCATATGATTATATTTTTTATTATTTTTAAACTAATAGTCCATCATAATGGATTGTGGAAATCTGATTTTGTTAGGCTCAATTATATTCATTACTAATTATATACTATTATATAATTATATGTATGTGTGTGTATACAAACACATACAAACATATATATATATATATATATATATATATATATATATATATATATATATATATATATATATATATATATATATATATATATATATATATATATATATATATATATATAAGATGAATAATTTTATCTTAGGGTTATGGTTTAGTTGGAGGTCCTTGATTAATATAAATTATATGATATAGTTTTGCAACATAGATCAAAGTAGAATAAAGATATTTGAATTTAATGTATCACTACATTGAAATAACAAGAGATGTGGTGTACAAGTTATTGCCAATATAAGATGAGACACATAAATAGTAGAGGAAAAGAGATAGGGAAGGATCAAGAGGTAGAGTTAGATAGAAAGGAAGGGGGATATATAGGGGGAGAAGAGAAAAGAAAGTTAGCCATATAGAAAGAGAGAATAAGAGTGAAACATGATATAAAAAGATGAGTATGTATGCGATGTATAGAGAGAGACGAGACTCGTTAAGTATTTTTTAAGGTTAAATTGTTAATGAATATAAGTCCTATTTTTTAATGTAGAGGTGTTAGCAAGAAGTATAGTGGGTCCTCCTTGTCTCCAAACAGTTAACTAAATCAAGATATTGACTCCTTGAGACCCTATACCATTTCTTTTCAAGGTCTTCAACCTACCCTAGCTGTTAGACCCTATTAGGAATGGAAACACTAAGAGAGGGGGGGGGGGGGGGGGGGGTGAATCAGTGTTCACTGTATTTAATATTTTTACTTATTCTCAAACTTAACTTAAATACTTAAGTAATGAAATGAACATCCACATAAACATGAAACATGAAATCAACACATAAAACCAATGTGGTTACGGGGAAACCCAAATAGGTAAAAATCCCAGTGGGAATTGATACCCACTAATATTCTATACTAGTGTTTTGTGATCCTTGTTAGAAGATCCTTAACCCTATTAGGATTTTCTTTACAATGTATTAAGTATAATAGACCTTGTCAAGGGTTATACCCTATTAGGAGTCTTTTACTATAGTCCCTATTAGGGGAGTAGATGCATTGTCCAAGAGCTCACTACTCAAGTGGTGAAGACTACAACCTTCTGATCTCAGATACACACTATATTTGCTGGATGAACTGTCATTGTGACACTTCTTTTCTGATCAGTTCCTTTGATGTGCTGATGCTTTGACCTCTTTCAAAGCTCTAATATATCTTATAGAATCTTCTCATACTTCTATATCAACTTCCATATAAATTACAATGGGTGCATCTCATATTTATATGCGCATACAAAATAAATAACTAGGTCGGCCCTTTAACTAATTACATATAACACTTCTAATTAAATTGGCTCAAGCGTGTTTACAACCAAAAATATTTATATGTCAGAAACCTAATTACAATATGCACATAGCCTTTACAACATTAGAATATAACTGCAAATCAAAATGCTAACAGTTAGCTGCTTGCTCTGTTCTTCTTTGGCACACACTGGCTGTGTAACTTCAACTGTCTGCAACTTTGGCATAGTTGCATATCTGATCATGAAATCATAGAATAAGAATGAATTTATTCTAACCAACTTATCTTATAGGATGCACACCATAACTAGATCATACGCATGTGCGCTAAAGCTCTGAGCTTCAGGTACTCTACACATTGTCCAATCTTCAACACTTAACCGATTTCTGATCTTCTCATCAAGTGTGTTGACTCCAAACTACTATATGAATTTTTTGCCATAATGAAAACACTATACTAAGTCATATACATCAGTATAGCCAAATTTCCAACAATCTCCCACTTTATCATTGATGGCAACAAAGGAATATGGCCAAGTTGCTAACTGTTCCTTACTACACAAAACTTTTGTTTATATTTTCCTTATACATAAACTTTGATCTTATATATCCTTATACATATCTATAACCATATTCTATACATACTCCCCCTTTGGAATTAATGAAAAAGGTGCTTGAAAATTGTATTTACAAAAAATTACTATGAGAGAATATCCAGATATGCTATCTTCTCCAAATATGTGTTGGGACCATGATTATAAGTTATCATGGTGGCATCTATCTCTTTGATATTTTGATTAAGTATGTCTAATGAGGGTGCAGGAACATTCCTTTGCTGAGTCTGCCTAGCCCTTATCTTGGAAATCTCTTTTTCCGTCTTCTCAATCTTATCTAATTGCCCTTGGTAGACATTATTACACATATTTACATCAAAAAATGGATCCTCCACTAATTTTCTTATGTTGTCTATCATATCTTTAGCCTCTTGTATCTTCTTATATAGATTAGCAGTGAGTTTATTTTGATTCATACAATTAGCAATGATCTTTCTTCCCTTTGCTACAAACTCCTTCAAGGATGCTTTACAACTCTTTAGTGAGCTTAGGTCAAGTGCAAAGTTGCTAACTAATTCATCGAGCCTTTTCTTCAAATAATTTTCTTCTACAGCTGAGGATGCATATTCTTCCAGGCTAGAGAAATTACCCTTGAACTATGAAATCACTGAACTAACAACATCAACTGAGTGTACCTTGGATACTTTCTTGTTTGTGGGTAACAAGCTATTTAGGATGTTACTGATTCTAAAAGGAGGGGATTCCTCATCACCTATTTCTCCTTGGCCTTATCCATAGCTAAGACACTAAACTTGATCAGGTCTTCTTCTCCCCATGAGTCCAAACTAGTTGTGTCAGGTATCAAACTTGACAACAATGCTACTAAGGGAGTGATAGGAGTGCTATCCACCACTCCTTGTTTTACCTTGATTGTTTCAACCAATGGTTTATCTTTTTTCTTACTTCCTTTTACTTCTTGATGAATGGGAGGAGTGTTGCTACATAGAGTTTTAGCCTCTTGAGTGCTTACAAATGCCTCTTCAAACTTGTCCAAATCAGTATCTAAGGCCGTCATTGCTATCTCAACATTGTCAATGAGAATTGTTTCATCCTTGGGTGCTTATGACATGGGCACAGACTTTTCTGCCACTGATTTTGTTTCAATTGTAGGCGCTGAATTGTGTGGACCTATGAATGGTACATTGGTAGTCTCTGATTCTTTTGTAACCATTATGGGTACTTGAGTTGTAGGTGTAGTAGCTGGATACATGTGCCTATTCATAAAAAACTTTTCAAATGCCTTCTCTATTTCCTTGGCAACCAACTCATAGTTTTTGTCCATTATATGCAGGGTCCTTGACTTTGTTTCAGAGATGTGGTTTCACCAAGTCTAACAACAAGGATTTCTCTTCTAAGGAACATACTGGAAAGGTATCATCTAGAATCATTTCCCTTATCCTTAGATATTCTTTAATAGCTTGTCTCTTTAGGAACTCTAAAATGTTCCACACATTATCAGGAATCATAGTCTTCAGTTCTAGAACTATCTTCTTAAATTTCAATATGTGTTTGACAATCATTCCATGTATCTATGATTTGTCAATCTCACTATATTTCTCATAGTACTTTCCTACTTGATCAATTCTTCCTTCATCAATGATTCTTGTACTTAACACACTGAGACTAGGTTTGAAACTTATTTCAGGAGGTGCTTGAGTGTTCCTTCTGTTCCTTGTTACTCTCGAGGATGGATGACTAGTGCTGACTTCTTTCTTCCTCTTAGGAATTTCCTTATACTCAGGAGGAGTAGTAAGGTCAATGTTTTCTTTGGGTGCAGAAGGAGTAACATCAGCTTTATTCTTCTAAACATTAGATTTTTCTATCTTCACCTTCTTCAACTTAGGATCATCTGATTCGGTCTTTGATGTTGTTGCACTCTCAATTTCCAAAGAAATATTATTTTCCCTTGCTTTATCTAGGTTTTCTTGAGCCACTCCATGAATTCTTAAGATCTTTGAGGCAACCTTAGCAACCTTCCTTTTGTATGCACCCAAAAATGGTCGCCTAGACTTTGGGCCCCATTTATTTGATTTATCAATCCTGAATCATTTTGATCATTAATCAATATTTTCAACATTATCAATCTCTTGATCAAATCTTAATTTCGATCATATATTGGATTTTTATCCTATGGGCTAACCATTTATCCTAAGTCTTTATTTGATTAAAAGAAATATTTCCTCCCCTTTTAATTAAATAAAAAGCCCTCACTTTCCTCTTATCCTAAGTTGCACAAATAAAGCATTATTCATATTTTATAAAAAGGAGAAAAAACACTTTTGTCTCACATGAGGCTCAAAAGTCAACACTTCACTCTCATTGGAGGATACTTGTGCACATGGATTGCTCCTCTTTCAAGCTCCACCGCTGATTAAGACTTTTTGCCTCTTAATCTCCATGGTCCATTTCTCCTCATTTCTTATAAAAGGAGAGCTCTCTCCTTCATTTGCATACCCACATTTTATGCTATTGTTATGCTGCAGGTTTTCTAGGTACATTTGGAGCTTTTTGAAGACATTGAAGACTTGTTGCTTTCATCATTCTTAGTTGCCTTTCATAATAGTTTTGCTTTCATAATTGCATTCATGGCATTCTTAGTGTAGATTTCCTTTTATGCAATCTCACATAGTCTAAATAGGAAGGATTTGTAATCCATTGCTATTTCCTTTCATAGTTTAGTTTGCACTTTCCTTTCATAGATTAGATTTATTTTCAAGCATTGCATTGTTATCATTTAGCTTAGATTTGCATTCTCATATAGTTTGCATTGCATTTCCATTTAGATTCTTGGGGATATTGGCATTGTTGCCCTTGTCTTCACTTGAATCTCTCATTGTATGGTTGACTAGCAAGGTCACCTTCTTGTAGCTCTAGCTGAGAGCAAAACTCATAGTCCCTTGCAACTCCATGCATAGAGAGCTATGAGCCGCTTTGTGAGGCCTCATTCTTGAGCAACCTTGCATGTAATGGTTCATAGAAGTGCATATTTTAGTGTGTAATGGTTCATAGAAGTGCATATTATAATCAAATCAAAATAGCTCCTGAAGACCAAGAGAAAACAGCATTCACATGTGCATGGGGAACCTACTGTTGGAACGTCATGCCATTCGGGTTAAAGAATGCAGGAGCAACCTACCAAAGAGCCATGACAACTATCTTTCATGATATGATGCACAAAAATATGGAAGATTATGTGGATGATACCCTGGCAAAATCAAGAAAAAGGGACACACACCTCAATGATCTGGAAGTAATTCTAGATCGTATGGAACAATTTCAACTCAGATTGAATCCAAAGAAATGCGCATTTGGCGTCACCTCAGGCAAACTTTTAGGATTCATAATATCAGCAAAAGGTATTGAGGTTGATCCCGAAAAGGTCCAAGCAATCCTAGATATGCCACCTCCTCGAAATATCAGCCAAATGAGAAGTCTTCAAGGACGTCTTCAATCAATTAGGAGGTTCATTTCTCAGCTTGCAGATAGAGCGCAACCCTTCAACAAGACATTGCATAAGGGTGCTTCTTGTGTTTGGAACGAAGATTGTCAAAAGAGCCTAGATCAGATCAAACAATACTTGGCTAATCCTCCGATCTTAATGCCTCCTATTCCAGGGAAACCATTGCTTCTATATATCTCAGCTACAGACACTTCCCTAGGGGCATTATTGGCTCAAACAAATGATACTGGGAAAGAACGGGCCATCTACTATATCAGCCGTACTCTAGTCTCTTATGAGATCAATTACAATAATATTGAGAAGTCTTGTCTCGCGGTGGTGTTTGCTTCTCAAAAGTTGCGCCACTACATGCTTGCTCATACCATACACTTGATTGCCAAAATTGATCCCCTTAAATACTTGCTTGGTAAGGCTGCCCTGACGGGTAGACTTGCTAAATGGATGATGGTCCTCACTGAATTTGACATAGAGTATGTTGAAAGGAAGGCAATCAAAGGACAAGCTATTGCTGACCAATTAGCTGATTTTCCAATTCAGGATAGTATGCCAGTCCAAGTGGAATTCCCAGATGAACACATCTTATATACCACTACTCGCACTTGGACAATGTTCTTTGATGGCTCCCGCATGCAAAATGGATCAGGTGCTGGAGTGTTATTTGTTTCTCCACATGGGTACAACATTCCGAAGTCTTATAAACTATTATTCCCATGTACCAATAATATTGCAGAATATGAAGCTTTAACTAATGGCTTGAAAATGGCTATAGAATGGAATATCACAGAATTACATGTCTTTGGGGATTCTCAGCTAATCATCAACCAAGTCAATGAAGAGTATCAAACCAAGGATGACAAATTGATACCCTATAAAAAGATGGTTGATTCGTTGAAACGCTATTTCACCTTTGTGACGTTTCAACAAATCCCTAGGATAGAGAACAAAGCTGCAGACGCCATGGCCACATTGGCTTCACTTCTTCAGTTGGAGACACATGAATCCAGATTTGAATTCCTGGTGGAAGAGCTACACCATCCCATCTTTGACTCATCTGAAAGCCGTGTCATTTGTGCCATTATCACACACGAGTCTTCCCGATATGGTGCTATCTATTCATATCTTCGTGATGGCATCATCCCTGACACATTCACCCGCTCCGAACGCCGAAACCTCATCCGTAACGCCTCTCGCCACACCCTCATCTCTGGTGACTTATATAGAAGGGGTTTAGATGGGACACTCCTTAGGTGCTTGGAAAAGGAGGAATCCAACCGAGCGTTAGCTGACATCCACGAGGGCATTTGTGGTGGGCATTCTAATGGTCTTGCCATGGCCCGAAGGTTGCTTAGGGCGGGATATTATTGGCCCACAATGCAGATGGACGCAGTCACCTTTGCTAAGTCATGTGAAAAATGTCAGAAACACGGCAACCTGATTCATGCTCCGGGTAGGGAACTAATCCCTTCTATTTCTCATTGGCCATTTCAGCGCTGGGCCTTTGATCTGGTTGGGCAAATTCACCCCAACTCATCAGGTGGACACAAGTTCATCATTACTGCCACTGACTACTTCACAAAATGGGTGGAGGCCGTACCACTTTCTGTTGCTTCAGGAAGGACCATTTCTTTATTCATCTTGAACCATATCATTTGCCGATTTGGAGTGCCTTCTGAGATCATTACTGACAATGGAGGTCAATTTAAGAATAAAGACCTAAAGCACCTATGCAAAAAGTTTAAAATCAAGCAACATTGGTCCTCCATATATTTCCCACAAGGAAACGGACAGGCAGAAGCTTCTAACAAAACCATTCTTAAGATTCTTCATAGAACAGTACACAAGAATGGTAGGGATTGGCACTTACAAATCAATCCAGCACTATGGGCTTACCGAACAAGTATTCGCACACCTACAGGAGCCACTCCTTTCTCTCTCACCTATGGCGCTGAAGCAATATTACCTTTAGAAGTCGAGATACCATCCCTCAGAGTCTCACTCAAAGGTTTGATTACAGATGAGGATTACCGTGCCATGAGGTTGCAAGAACTAGAACTTCTAGATGAGAAGCGTAAGGCTTCCTTTGATCATATGAGAGCGTATCAGAAGCGTATGTCCAAGGCATTCAACAAGAAGGTTCGCCCTAGAGAATTTCAAATAGGTGATCTTGTTTTACGAGAAAACCCTAAGAACCAGCAAAACAGAGAGCAAAAGGGCAAGTTTGAACCTAACTGGCTTGGACCATATGTCATCACAGCTGCTTTTGGTACTGGTGCGTATTTACTGTCAGATCCTGATGGAGAACAGCTCCCTGATCCCATCAACATTGTGCACCTTAAGAAGTTCTATCCTTGATGCCCGTTCTGTCTGGGGGCATCTTTTGTATATATCTTATTGGTCCTGAAAAAAATACCAAAAAAATTGATATATGATGCTGAAAAAATCCTAAAAAGTATAAAAAAGTCCTGAAAAAAAAAAAAAAAACTACAAAAAAATAAAAAAAATTCAAAAATTCAAAAAAAAATAGAAAAAGTGCCTTGGTGAAAACCTAGCAATAGGCGCCTTGGTAGCAAAAATACAAAAAAATGAAAAAATGAAAAATGATTCCAAGTGGTGAAAACCTGGAAACAGGCGCTACTTGAGGCCTTTGTACTCCTATTTGTTAACATGTGTCCTCGACACTTAACCACTTGTCATCATGCCTTGACCTTATTTGGCCTAGTCTGGAATTGGTCTTTGTCTTTGTCTAGGGGGCATAACTGTTCGCATAGGTCCTTTTGGTGCATTTGTCTCTTGGGGCATTTCACAACAGGTGTTTTTCAACACCACCCCAAACAGTGTTTTTCAACACTACCCTTGCGTCGAGTGTTTCTTAACACTTATCAGATGTCTTACCCAACAGTCTCGCATGATGCGATATTTCCCATTTGTAGATAAGATACTCAGAATTTGACTCTATGACCAACACACACGCACTTAAACAATCAACTCGATGACGATATGATGACTTTATTTTTCTTTGTGTGCTGTCTATGAGGATTTCTTTGATGAGTGATCGCTCCCTGAGAAGTTTTCGATGATGCATAGCTAGAAGACTGAGGGAATGAGAACATGTTTTCTTTCTTTATCTGCTTGCGGGTATATTTTGTTGATCCTAACTGTCATGAGCATTTATGCTGGTCCTACTTGACACTATGGATTGACAAGGTATTATCCTTGACTGTTTTGCGAGTGCATGCTTTTAGCTATCCTGACTTTCATGTGTCTTGATACAAGCATAATCTCGCTATAACAAATTTAGGTGACCTCACTGCATTAGTCATCTTGACCTATATGTCTTTGATGCCTAGGTGAGATTCCCACATCTCTATCTGATAAAGATCATATTCATATCCACATAGTTATGCTAGTGTGCATTGTATGATCTTATGACGCTACCAATAACGCTTGATGATGATAATTAGATGTCTATAAGCGTTGTGACCTTGCAAGTCAACCACTTTCATAGTAGTTTGCATTTTTAGGTTCATGTTAGTCTAGTGTTGCATTTTGCATACGGAGAGAGCGCTCCTTTTTATCATCTATGGACTAGTTGGTCAACTGTGCTCATTTTCTGATTCTTCTTGATCATATCTTTCATTTCTAGTCTTTCATATCACATCACTTTCTATCCATTTTCGGACTCGAAATCGAAATCCGAGTCGCGTTTTCCATTTTCCCTTTCTTTTGAGCAGTTGACTAACTTTTTGAGGCATAATTTGATTTTCGGTGGAATTTCTTCCTTTCCATGTCTCTCAATTTTCTAGTCTTTCATTCATGCTATTTCTAGTCTTCTATTTCTATTCTTCTACTTCATCACTGGGGCATGTTTCACCGCCTAATGGTTAACCTATTTGACCCTTACATTCGATTATGATTTGATTAACTTTATCAATTTTCTGTCTCTCCTCTACTTGATTTCGATTTCGATTCCGAGGGGGCAGTATTTATGGGATCCTCATCCCTGATTTCCTTGATTCTCTTGATTCAGACATCTTTTGTGAGCTTTTGCTCAAAATTTGAGATTCTTATCTCCCATTTTTAGACATTGATTATTGCCTAGCAGCGACGGTGATAAGTTTTGTCTAAAGCTTGATTTGCACCTAGCAGCGACGGTGTTGGTCTAAGCTTTTGTTTATGTTTTGTCCAGATGTGATCCCAAATCGACCTCATATCTGAGTTGTTTTGTGATCCCAAATCGATCTCACATTTCGACTTCATTCTTTGACTACATGTGTTCCCAAATCGATCACACATTAGTCAAAGAGGGGCAAATGTATGCACCCAAAAATGGTCGCCTAGACTTTGGGCCCCATTTATTTGATTTATCAATCCTGAATCATTTTGATCATTAATCAATATTTTCAACATTATCAATCTCTTGATCAAATCTTAATTTCGATCATATATTGGATTTTTATCCTATGGGCTAACCATTTATCCTAAGTCTTTATTTGATTAAAAGAAATATTTCCTCCCCTTTTAATTAAATAAAAAGCCCTCACTTTCCTCTTATCCTAAGTTGCACAAATAAAGCATTATTCATATTTTATAAAAAGGAGAAAAAACACTTTTGTCTCACATGAGGCTCAAAAGTCAACACTTCACTCTCATTGGAGGATACTTGTGCACATGGATTGCTCCTCTTTCAAGCTCCACCGCTGATTAAGACTTTTTGCCTCTTAATCTCCATGGTCCATTTCTCCTCATTTCTTATAAAAGGAGAGCTCTCTCCTTCATTTGCATACCCACATTTTATGCTATTGTTATGCTGCAGGTTTTCTAGGTACATTTGGAGCTTTTTGAAGACATTGAAGACTTGTTGCTTTCATCATTCTTAGTTGCCTTTCATAATAGTTTTTCTTTCATAATTGCATTCATGGCATTCTTAGTGTAGATTTCCTTTTATGCAATCTCACATAGTCTAAATAGGAAGGATTTGTAATCCATTGCTATTTCCTTTCATAGTTTAGTTTGCACTTTCCTTTCATAGATTAGATTTCTTTTCAAGCATTGCATTGTTATCATTTAGCTTAGATTTGCATTCTCATATAGTTTGCATTGCATTTCCATTTAGATTCTTGGGGATATTGGCATTGTTGCCCTTGTCTTCACTTGAATCTCTCATTGTATGGTTGACTAGCAAGGTCACCTTCTTGTAGCTCTAGCTGAGAGCAAAACTCATAGTCCCTTGCAACTCCATGCATAGAGAGCTATGAGCCGCTTTGTGAGGCCTCATTCTTGAGCAACCTTGCATGTAATGGTTCATAGAAGTGCATATTTTAGTGTGTACACCTTTTAGTTGCTACACTATTCAAGAGTGCATCAATTTCTTTTGTTTTCTCTTCATAGGTTCCCCATCTTGGCTCATTAGGGTCTTTAGGGGATGAAAGAAATAATTGTGCATATGCTTCTAGGACTTGTTCATCAACCTCATATCCAAGTGGATGAATCCACTTTGTCCATGGTTCAACTGCCTCCATGCATGTTGTGTCTGTCTCAACCATAAAATAGATTGTGTCCTTGTACTTTTCAACTATTTTCTCTAGAATTCTAAATCTCATCTGCATCTTAGCCCTGAATGTCTTCAACTCCAGTGTCATGTAATCTCTTAGAGTGCTCTCAATAGATTCCTTGAAGGATATCTATGGCATGGTGGGAATAGTCCTATCAAGGTATAAATCTGACACCTTTCCAACAATATGGAAGTACATATAAATGATCAAAGACCCAAATCTGAATATCTTGGTCTTATCATGCTTGATGGCCTTAATGTTATCTATCAGTCATGCACGCAGGATCTCAAACAAATTAAACTCTCCATTCTCATTTTCAATTCTTATAGCTGCAAGAATTGTGGCCGTAGACACACTATTTACCCTACTGGTGTGTTGGAACCTGTAACCTAGTATCATAGACATTAATTTGATGTCATTTTTCTCAATAGGCTCTATTGTCATTCTGCACCTATCACTTCTTGACTTGCAAGTTTTCTCAAATAGTTTCCTTACATCCTAGCCCACTAGAAGAATGAAACCTATCTTAGAGAGGCCTGTCATCTCATGAATTAGGTCACCAATAATTTTGATTGGTACTTCACCTATCTAGAATAGGTCATCATGAATTCTACTCAATAAAACCTTGATCCATTCTAATTCATAAAACTCATATGCCATAGCATACTCTAGTATACGGTGATGATCCCACTATGCATACTCATCCATGAAGGTTTTGTCTAGTTTCAACATAGTTTCCATGTGCGCTCTTAATCTGTCCAATCCTATTGGTTCTTTCTTACAGTAAATGTATGCCCTAATGTCCTTGACATTCATAACGCCCATAGGCATGCGGGAGAATGCCCCTTCTAGGTCATTAAGAGTTGATTTAAACGGGTGCCTCTTAAACACATATCTTTTCTTCTCTGCAACATCAAATACTATAGGAGTAGCAATTACGTACTTGGGTATCACTTTCCAAATGAACTGAAGACTTATTGAATCGGAATGACAAACTAGGGTTTCAGAAACTGATCAAATGCACAAAAAATCACTTGATGAATCAATTGCAATCCTTATCAATCAAATTCTAGGTCTCTACTGCTCTCCAATTGCTCTGAATTTGAATGCAATGAGAGATTTACAAAATTTTGTGAACTTTAAAGTGGAAATTCTGCCATTAATGCTAGTCCCGTAAACCAAGCTGTCACTTGAAAATTTCTAACTTTTATTCTGCAAACAATTAGCTAGTGCGCTCTTGCACAAAGGTTCTATTACTCTCTAAAAGCTTAAGTCCAAAGGTGCATACTCTCAGAGTGAGTATACCAGCTATGCAGGGGTCTAGAGCTAAATTATCTCCCCTCTAACCTTGAGGGCCATTCATCCAAATGTAGAGGGTGCATCCACTGTGGATGCATCCAATACACACTCATCAACCTTATCCTTCTTTGCTTCTAAATAGAGGAAAAATGGAATCACCTCTATTGAAATGTCTCTGTGTGTGTATTGTATGGGGGAAATATGAGATTCACTCCTAAATCCAAATTCCCAAAGGAGAAATCCAATTTGATCAACCAAAAAGGTTAATACACAATCTGATCAATCTAAAGAGACTATAGAAGAGAGAGAGAATAACCCTATGTTTCCCTATGGTTGAATTGAATTCTTTAGTAATTGAAATATAAATACTAACCTCAAATTAGGGCAGATCTAGAAAATGTCAAATTCCAATGTCTGTGTATACTTTCCAGCAATTCTACAACCTATTCTGGACTGAAAATGCTGAAACAAAGAAAACCCAAAAATCTTTCTCCAAGATGAGTTTAGGTCGGGTTTGACCCTCATAAAAGGTCAAATACTACATTCTTTATTTGAAGTCTAATTCTGATTCTGTTAGCAGATCTTGAAGGTTTGCCGAAAAGGGTATCCAAATTTGCTCTTAGATCCAAAATTTTGCACCTGTACCTACAAGAAAAAGAGGGTTTTTTTTTTTTTTTGAGGGGTTTGCTTTGGTCAAACACCAGTTTGGAATCAACCTTAATATTGAAATTGAAACAAGAATGCTAGCAAGTAGTAGAAAAGGATCTAACAATGAAGCTATGCAATTCAATAGATATGTAATTATATTTTGAATGTAAACAAGTATATTGATATGAAAGCTTGAACAAAAAAAAAATGTAAATCAAACGTCCATGATTGTATGCTTGGAATCCACCTTGAAGGAAGAATGAAATGGATCTTGAAGATGAACAAAGGATCTTGAAGGAAGATCACACCATCATGATGGATAGATCTAGGGTTTGAATGATGAATCTTGAATGCTTGAACCAAATCCCTTCAATGGCTTGAATGCTTTAAATCCTTGATCTTTAATGGAGAACTTGAATGGAGAAGAGGACTTGAATGCTTGAATGCATGCTTGGTTGATCACCTTGAGAGCTTGCACATGAAATTGCTTGAGTGTGGATGAATGATGGATGTTGGATGTTAGATTAACCACCTTGCTTGAGAGTCCTTGAGCATGAAAAATTGATTGAGAAAACTTGATTGAGAAAACTTGATGTGAAAATGAGAGAGAAAGGCCTCCTTTTATAGTGAACTAGGACACAATCCTCTAGAGGGGCCACCTTGGAGAATTAAATCCCAATTAGGTCCTAACCTTTAGAAAATATACCTATATTAAATGCAATTAGAGGATTTACCATCCTGAAACCTGAAATGGCCAACTCAGAGGTGGGAATATAAATATCCTGAAAGCCCGATGCCCAGAAATCAAGGATTCTGTAAATTTGAATGAGGGGGGAAAAGTCAAGGTTGGACCTGACCTAGTCAGGTTTGACCTTGATCCTGACCAAGTTAGGTTCGACCTTGATCCTGACCTAGTCAGGTTCAAGCTTGTTCCTTACCCAGTCAAGATCAACCTTGAATTTGACCTTGAGCTTAGATTCAGTCAGAACTAGGTCAGGAGGTCCCAAGGATGCCCAAAAACCTAGAAATGATATTAGAATAGGACATAATGCTAGGGATAGACATAAAATCCTATGATTACTATGATGAAGGCTAGGAGGACCTATTTATAAATCCTACCTAGAAAATAGAGCCATGGAAGAGGGAAATTAAGGAGAATCCTCAGGATCCTAACCCTAATTTCACCTAGAATGAAGAAATCAAGTGCAGGGAAGAAGTGGAAAGTGGGGAGAAAGCCAAATACATGAAAATACCTAATCAAGGTGCTTAACATGACCCCAAACCACATACTCAGAGGGCTAAATGCTCTTAACATGGAAGTGCTTCCATTTTAAGATGATACATTAAGGCCCCACTTTAGCAAGAATATGAACTCGATGCAAAATCTTGGTAAAGGAGAAGAAAGAGGAGATCCAAGTAGGTTCACAACAAGATAAAATAACACTTAACTAAGGACATGAGCCTCTAGACTAAGGATTCTACCTCAACATACACACTCGGGGGTGCCAAAAGAACAAGGGTTAGTACTAAATAATCCAAATCAATTAGCATAAGAAACCTCACTAAGAAATATTTCTCATACTAATATCATATTTGGAAAGCTATCATAAAAGGATAAATATTTACATAAGAAATACAAGAGCAACACTATAAATAACATAGCTTCATGATCCCATCCTATTAGCATGAAAGAAAAAAGAGAGAAAAGAGAAAGTGATTACCTCACCTAGTAAGATGCCCACCTTACCGTGAATCACCCTGGAGGGAGAGCCCAACAAGTTCACCGATAAACTATGCTTACAGTTGTAATGCATCTTATGATAGCTTTTGGAATACCCATAGATCCACCTTCTTGTATCACTATGAATATGCAATGCATGTCTCCTTAGGATTTAGCAACTTATGTGTGTTACCCTCGAAAGATTTAGCATATAAATGCGTGTCTTTTTAGGATTTAGCAACTTATGTGCGTTACCTTCCAAGATTTAGCATATTTGAAACTGGAAATGCATGTCCCTTTAGGATTTAGCAATTTATGTGTGTTACCTTCAGAGGATTTAGCATATTTGAAATTGGAAATGCATGTCCCTTCAGGATTTAGCAACTTATGTATGTTACCTTCAGAGGATTTAGCATATTTGAAATTGGAAATACGTGTCTCCTCAAGATTTAGCAACTTATGTGCATTACCTTCGGAATATTTAGCATGTAAAAATTAAAAAAATATAGTACAAGGGAGGCCCTATATATGCCCCCCTCCTTAATATGGAAAAAACATACTATTTTGACATGTTAAGGAAAGAAAAGAACAAGGATAAAGCCTTCTTCAACATCAAGACAATATCCACAAACAACACCCAGTCCAAGCCAAGAAGGTCATAGCTCCTATAAGGCCATGGAAGGGATGAATGTAAAGAGATATCATGCAAGAAGTGAAAATAAAGTAATCCTTATGAGGGATAGAACAATGTTCAGTTTCCAAGGTGAGAGATATATCAACCATGGGAACCCAATGTCAAACAATAAAATAGGTTATGATCAAGGACATAGATCCTTAATGCAAACTAAAATTTTCATGTATGATTGAATGTCACATAATAGATAGATACTTCTTGCCCAAGGAAAGAGGTGAATCCTGGAAAGACAAAAGGAAATGGCATCCTTGTCCTCCAAGTGGAGGACAAAGATGGAAGAGGATACCTACTTCACAATGCAATGAGATATCCTATTTACAACAATGTACATCATATTTTTAGTGAGGGATACTGACCCCTACATCTAAGAATATAGCTAATTGTGAAAAGGATATGTCACTCATGGAAAAGGATCCTCAAAGAGAGATCTTATCAAAAAGACCCCCACCAAAGAGGAGTTCTTTAAATAAAATATCATCTTTCAATAGTGGGAACAAAGATTCAATCATCAAGTCCCCTGCAAACAAGAGGAAGAGGAATGTTTGGAATGAGGGAAACAAATCTAACACCAAAGTAAGGGTGAGAGTTTATAAAGAACATCATTTGCAACATGGAGAAGAAGTGACGACTTAGGACAACAAATTCTCATGTAAAAAGATTATCCATATTCAGAACATCTATCAATATGTTGAAATAATGTTACAATATAAACAAATACCACTAATCTAAGGAAAGCAGTTCCCTAGACAAAGAGAAAGAAAGAGGTACCTTGCCCCCCAAAAATAGAGACAAGGGATACCTTTACAAAACAAGTGTCTTAGAAAAGATATCTTGAAAATAAAATATAGATTCTATGGATGGTTAAAAACATAATGCAAAGCCATAGAGAAAGAGGAGAGAAAGAATATGAATTAAGCCCTAATAAAAGACCTAATGGATCCTAGGAGACTAGATGAAGATACACCTCTCTCCCCCAGTCCTAAGACAAGAGGGAAAGAACATCTATATTATATCTAAAGGAGGGGAATCCCCTATATCAAAATTATGAAGGAATTGTAAAACTACACGAGAGTGAGATATAATTCCTAAAGCAGCTCTTTCTCTAACATATAACTTGAAATGTTTACAATCAGCAAGTAAGTGTTTGTTAATATAATGAAAAGGACATTTATATTTGTATAGAGCATCTATTGGCATAGGTCTAAAGATTTCTTTCTTGGAATTCATTAGCTCAACATATACCTTCTTAGAAATTTCTTGATGAGTATTAGGGTTATCTAAGATAGCTGTAGGGAGAAGAATGTGAAGAGGAGGATGATGTTTAGCATCATCTACCTTAACTTGAGACTTTGAACAACCCACACCATACATATCCAATTTAGGGGGTATCTGAATTGGAAACTTAATACCATGCTCATTAACTCCTAGCCCTAAACCTTTATAACCTTTTTTAGTCACTATATTATATCTAGTAGTATACATATTATGTAAACCTTCTACAGGAGGTGATTGTTTATCATGTTCATGAGTAAAAGTTGCATAAGGTGGGATAATAGGCTTTGAAGAAATTTATTTACACTTTCCTTTAATATCATCATGAATCAGAGGAGAAGGTAAATCAAAGAAATCTTGTACATCCACATCCTAAACTATAGCTTGAATCCCATCATAAGTATGAGAAGAGCGAGGATGAAAAGGTGGAGAATTAGGTATCGAATTAGGATTAGGAATATTAGGATTAGGATTGATAGGATTAAGATTAGGATTAGGATTAGGTTTGATAGGATTAAGATTAGGATTGATAGGATTAAGATTAGGATTGATAGGATTAGGAGATGGTGTATCATCTACCAAATTCTTCACATAATCCAAAAGATTAATAAGGCTACCTCATATATCTTTAATGAAGGTTTTAAATGTAGGAAGATTAGTGTCGGTCAATTTCACAGAAGCATAGGCAAGAGCAAAATGAAGGGTCATCAACATAATGAAGTGAATGATACTCTCATAAACATCATAGGTATTATAAAGAGATGCTAAAAGAAGAGTAATAATGAACATAAGTACACACCAAAGTATCTTAACAATCACCATAGAAAATGAAATGCAAGAAATATTTTTAGATTTTATAGATTATATAGATTTTTTTTTTTGAATTATAAAATGCAAGAGCATAAACTAGATCTAATCTAAATGCAAGAAAGGATCTAAAATCTAACACAATAGGGAATCTAATTCCAAAAAATAAAGGAGAGTAAGTATGTCGGGTTCACCAAAATGAATAGAGGAAAAATGGAATCACCTCTATTGAAATGTGTGTGTGTGTATTGTATGGTGGAAATATGAGATTCACTCCTAAATCTAAATTCCCAAAGGAGAAATCTAATTTGATCAACGAAAAAGGTTAATACACAATCAAATCAATCTAAGGAGAGTATGGAAGAGAGAGAGAATAACCCTATGTTTCCCTATGGTTGAATTGAAGTCTTTAGTAATTAAAATATAAATACTAACCTCAAATTAGGGCAGATATGGAAAATGTCAAATTTTGATGTTTGTGTATACTTTCGGGCAATTCTACAACCTGTTTTAGAATGGAAATGCCAAAATAGAGAAAACCCAGAAATCTTTCTCCAAGATGAGCTCAGGTCAGGTTTGACCCTCATAAAAGGTCAAGTACTACATTCTTTATTTGAAGTCCGATTTTGATTTTGTTTGCAAATCTTAGAAGTTTGCCGAAAAGGGTATCCAAATTCGTTCTTAGATCTGAAATTTCACACCTATACCTATAAGAAAAAGAGGGTTTTTGTTGTTTTTTTGAGGGGTTTGCCTTGGTCAAACCCTGGTTTGGAATCAACCTTAATATTGAAATTGAAACAAGAATGCCAGCAATTAGTAGAAAAGGATCTAACAATGAAGCTATGCAATTCAATAGATATGTAATTGTATTTTGAATGTAAGCAAGTATATTGATATGAATGATTGAACAAAACAATAAATGTAAATCAAACCTCCATGATTGTATGCTTGGAATCCACCTTGAAGGAAGAATGAAATGGATCTTGAAGATGAACAAAGGATCTTGAAGGAAGATCACACCATCATGATGGCTAGATCTAGGGTTTGAATGATGAATCTTGAATGCTTGAACCAAATCCGTTCAATGGCTTGAATGCTTTAAATCCTTGATCTTCAATGGAGAACTTGAATGGAGAAGAGGACTTTAATGATTGAATGGATGCTCGGTTGATCACCTTGAGAGCTTGCACATGAAATTTCTTGAGTGTGAATGAATGATGGATGTTGGATGTTGGATTAACCACCTTTCTTGAGAGTGCTTGAGCATGAAAACTTGATTGAGAAAATTTGATGTGAAAATGAGAGAGGAAGGCCTCCTTTTATAGTGAACTAGGACACAATCCTCTAGAGGGGTCACCTTGGAGAATTAAATCCCCATTAGGTCCTAACCTTTAGAAAATATACCTAGATTAAATGCAATTAGAGGATTTACCACCCTGAAACCCGAAATGGCCAACTTGGAGGTGGGAAAATAAATATCCTGAAATCTCGATGCCTGGAAATCAAGGTTTTGGAAATTTGAATGAGGGGAGAAAAATTGAGGTTGGACCTGACCTAGTCAGGTTTGACCTTGATCCTGACCTAGTCAGGATCAACCTCAAATTTTACCCTGAGCCCAGATTCAGTTAGAACCAGGTCAAGAGGTCCCGAGGATGCCTAGAAACCTAGAAATGATATCAGAATAGGACATAATGATAGGGATAGACATAAAATCCTATGATTACTATGATGAAGGCTAGGAGGACCTATTTCTAAATCCTACCTAGAAAATAGAGCCATGGAAGAGGGAAATTAAGAAGAACCCTCAGTATCCTAACCCTAATTTCACCTAGAATGAAGAAATCATGTGCAAGGAAGAAGTGGAAAGTGGGAAGAAAGCTAAATACATGCAAAGACCTGATCAAGGTTCTTAACATGACCCCAAACCACTTACTCCAAGGGCTAAATGCTCTTAACATGGAAGTTCTTCCATTTTAAGATGATACAACTTCTGACCAAATCAAGCTTGCATCCTCTGAAGCTTTCACAAATTTGACTTCTCCTTCGGGATCAAATATTGGTTCTTTAGGATTTTTAGGACTTTCCTGACCATGCGTCCTTAATCTACAAAAATTTGAGATGTGTCCAACCTTGTTACATTAGTAAAAAATGACTGGAAGCCTTATATTCCTCGGTGCATTGACATGGGTCACCATTTTACACTGTCTAGCTGAGTGACCATTATAGTTACATATCTGACATGTAACATTATGAGAACTTCTTATATTTGACTGATTTTGATTTCTCTGATTATACTGAGTCTTGTTCTTCTAACTTGTCTTGCAATTCATAGCTCTATGACCAAATTTATTTCATGGATAACAGTAACCGTTAAAAGGTCTTACATGTGTATAGTTCCTTGCTATGTGTCCATGTTTTTTAGATGCATAATAAGTGTGTTCTACTAGCTTGCACTCATTCTTAGGTGGTTCAATATGATCTTTTGTCTAACTTCCAGTCTCCTTAGCATCTGAGGTGCCTGTTGGATCTTCTCCTTGCAGGACCAAACTTGAATCAAATAGTTGGGCTTAGATCTCAGTTAGACACTCAAGTTTGATAAGGAAACAGTCCAATTGATGAGGATAGTAAAAATCCTCCTTCTTTGAGTTCCACAATCACTTAGGTAGGTATTTCCTTATCTGCACATTCAAGACACCTCATGACAAACCAAAGGCCTGCAGATAGATTAATGTGGGATAGCAATCAATCTCCTATAGGTATCCTGTACCCTGATGATAGAAAATCTCATGCAATAGCCCTACTTGCATGGAATGAGACTGAAAGCTAGAGACCTATCCTAATAACAAGAAAGGGAAAGGGTGTGCCTGAAAGGAAATAATTTTAAAATGAGTTTGAAGGGACCCCTGAGATACCCTAAGTCTCTGATAGACCAGTGCCTTATCCAATGGGCCACAGAGTCAAATACCTTATTTCAAGAGAAAGCTATGAAACAAGAACATAATATGCTCAATGTGTTGATGCCTGACATCAATCACACACGATGACCAAACCTCAACTTAGTTCCCACCTGTGTATTCAAATATGTTATTACCCATCAAAGGATTTTGACCCTCCCCTTAGAAGAGACCTATGAATAGACAATACATTAACCAGCATCCACTGGAAGACAAGCGTGACCTATCCTTGATATTTTAGCTCATACATACATGAATACTAACCTTGAACCAATTATCTCTACAAAGACAACTCCACCCACAAGCTCTCAGGCAATGCAAAGTAGAAAAACCAGACATCCTTGATGCATGACTAATGAGTTTAGAATTCAAATGGAGATAGTTTGACAACAATAAGAGTATATTAACTTCTCACACATAAGACAAGTCACTTACAATATGTATTATGTTCTTAGAACCAACAAGAGATAAAGGAACACTCTATATGCAGAGAAGAAGAGAAAAATCTACAGGAAAAGGACCCTTCACTGGAACCAGAAAGGAATCTAAGCTAGAACCATTAGAACTGATGAAATTTAGAATGCTTAAACAGTCAAAATTTTGACCATTTATACCACTGGTTACCTTGGAATCCTAAACCAGTAGGATGCAACAAGCTACGGGTAACCAGGGTTAAGATTTCAACCACCCAACCAATCAGAACCAATCAAGAATTTATTATAGGGGTAGGAAACCAAGAAATCTCAGAGAAACAGATCAAAGATGATCTCCAATTATGATAATTCTCAGAACAGTGAACAGAAGATCACAAATCTACCAAGAGAACAAGTCAAATCAACCACCCTGCAACACGCCTTGAGCCGTTCCTTGTTCATTCCTTACATGATACAGATCCTTGCAAATGATCATCACACCCTAGACCACACTGCAATAGCAAAAAAATTACTTCTTACCAGTTCCAATCACTTCTGCATTGAAATTCAGTCCTTTCTATGGCTGGAAACCCTTAGAAAATTCAAATTTTAAGGCAAATGACTACTTTACATTTCGCGGGCCTTATGTTCCTTAACTGTTTGCCCCTAGTCACGCAATCACGTGGTCATCAACTTCACCACCACGGGAATCCAGCTTCATCTTATGCTTGGTCGCATGATCGCAAGGCACCAAACTAACCTTTGCGATCATGTGACCACAGTCTCCTAGCCACGGTTAATGGTCACAAACCTCGCTGAAAAGTCTTCGGCCACCTCATAAATCCCTTGGTGAATGAAAAACTGAGCATGTCAGTAGCACGACACCGTGG
Source organism: Chamaecyparis obtusa (assembly GCA_027943335.1). Lineage (NCBI taxonomy): Eukaryota > Viridiplantae > Streptophyta > Pinopsida > Cupressales > Cupressaceae > Chamaecyparis > Chamaecyparis obtusa. Next base: position 14,318 of record BSBK01000902.1, on the reverse strand, counting down.
ACCCACCCTACTCTGCAACAATGCCATTACAATAGTTGTTGCATGATCACATAGCCAGGAAACGGGCTATGCGAACATGCTACAAGCTACAATCCTCTACCTCTGCAACGGCGATGTCCAAAGAGTGGTCGCATGATCGCATAGCCAAAAATTGGGCTATGCGAACATGTCACAAGCCTCCACATCACCGAAACACCAGCCTCACTTATCTGGCAAACTGGCGACCGAAGAACTTTTTCCAGTTCACGAGACACTATCCACCACCGCTAAAAAACTTAGCGATCACACGACCACTATTCACTGAATCACCAAATAAATTGGGGCACTGCCAAAACATTATGCGAACCAGAAAACAGGAAGAAAATTTGTCAGGACCACCAAACCACTTAGACCCACACATGGGCCCACCCTTTTTGCCACATGTCACACCACCATCCGCTGCAACCACTGAGTCACCTGACATAGGACCCATCGCTTGCAAGCCCAAGATCGAACAACGGTTTCATGATCGCAAGGATTGAGAATATTCTTTACGATCACACGCCCGTCGTAGATCAAAAGCCTCTTGAAAACCCAGGCCCACCACATGTATCCACCCTCCTACTGCATCAATGACCCTCGTTAAAGCACGGAGACTAAAAGGCCTGCATCTTTTGCTCACGGTATAGCGACAACCACTGATCTTTGTCGCCCGTTAAACATCTATCAGACCCTAGCCGACGGGCCCACTGGGACATGTGTCATCTAGTCGCATGGTCGCATGTCAAAAATTCCTGACATGCGATCATGTGACAACCAATCATTTGAAACCCTTTGAAGACCTAGGCCCACCATCCATCACACTTGCACAGTTAGGGAACGCCAGCAAATAGGAAACTGTGAGGTCGAAAACACACAAAGTTTTTGGTGAAAGAGGATCGAAAACACATAAAGTTTCTGGCACCAAAAGATAAGTGCACAAAAGCTGGAAGGCACAAGGTCAAAAACAACGAAGGTTTTCACATAGACCGAAAACATCATAGATTTTCACAAACACTGTGGGTTTTCGACACTGTGGCAGATTTTGAAATTATTTTCCTGCAGACCTTAGAATTTGAATAACTTTCAGGATTTTATGATTCAGCACGTGCAATTTGGGCTAGAGCTTGGTGACAACATGAAGAACACAGGGCAGGAGCTCAAACCATGAAACACTATGGACATTCTTCGCAAGATAAAACTGTGTTGCAGTAGGGTGGGAAGAGACAACATTACAAAACTTGCAGGGAAAAGGCCATTTTCATTGGATTTTTGCATTGACTGGAAAATGGCCTAACAATGCCTTCTAGTTCTTTCATTCTTTCTCACATGTTGTCAATCTGATTTTGTGCTTCATTGTATCCAATGTAGCTAGTATCTTCTTTAACTTTTCTTGCATACAACAACAATTCTATCAAATCAAAACTAGTGTGTAATTTGTCAATGTGATTCTTTGCTTCTTTCAATTTAGATTCCAAGATTTCTTTTCTTTTTCTTAGCTCCAAGATTTCCATGTTTTCTTGCCTTAATTCTTCATTGAGTTGAAGGTTCTCTTTGACCTGTTCTTCATAGACTTCTAGATTGTTAATTAGCTTATCATCAAATTCTTCAAGTTGTTCTTTTAAGGATGAATTTTCTTCATTTAGCTTCTTGACCATTGTCCCTAGATCACTAGTAGAGCATTCTTTCAAATCCTTTCTTATCCTTTTGATGACTAATTGAGCATCACTGAGTTTTTCTTTTAGTTCTTCAATTTCTCTTTCAGATTTGTCCAAGTGTTCAAGAGCAACTTCAAGATTTCTTTTCATATGTTTCATTTCTTCTTTGCCCATGATCTCCTCAAGTGGTTAAAATTCTTTGCTGAGGACCAAAGCTCTGATACCAATTGTTAGGAATGGGAACACTAAGAGGGGGGGGAGTGAATCAATGTTCACTATATTTAATATTTTTAGTTATTCTCAAACTTAACTTAAATACTTAAGTAATCAAATAAACATCCATATAAACATGAAACATGAAATCAACACATAACACCAATATGGCTATGAGGAAACCCAAATAGGTAAAAAGCCCAGTGGGAATTGACACCCACAAATATTTTCTGTACTAGTGTTTTGTGATCCTTGTTAGAAGATCCTTAACCCTGTTAGGAGTTGCTTTACAATGTATTAAGTACATTAGAACTTTTCAAGGGTTAGACCCTATTAGGAGTCTTTTAAAATAGTCCCTATTAGGGGAGTGGATGCACTATACTAGAGCTCATTTCTCAAGTGGTGAAGGCTACAACCTTCTGATCTCAGATACACACTATATCTGTTGGATGAACTGTCACTGTGACACTGTTTGTTTGATCAGTTCCTTTGATGCGTTGATGGTTTGACCTCTTGAAAAGATATAATATATATTATAGACTCTTCACATACTTCTTCTCTTCTTATCACAACTCTATATCAACTTTCATATAAATTACAATGGGCGCATCTCATATTTATATACGCATACAAAATAAATAACTAGGTTGACCCTTTAACTGATTACATATAACGGTTCCAATTGAATTGGCTCAAGTGTATTTATAAAAAAAAATATTTATATGTCGGAAACCTAATTAAAATAGGCATATAGCCTTTACAACATTAGAATATAACCACAAATCAAAATGCTAACAGTTGGCTGCTTGCTCTGTTCTTCTCTGGCACACACTAGCTGTGTAACTTCTACTGTCTATAACTTTGGCATTCTTGGATATCTCATCATGCATTCATAGAATAAGAATGAATGTAATCTAACCAACTTATCTTCTAGGGAACACACCATAACTAGGTCGTATGCACATGTGCTGAAGCTCTGAGCTTCAGGTACTTTGTACACTATCCAGTCTTCAACACTTAACCGATTTCTGATCTTCTCATCAAGTGTGCTGACTCCAAACTACTATATGACTTTGTGTCCATAATGAAAACACTATACTAAGTCATATACATCAGTATAGCCAACTTTCCAATAGACCCAACTTCTAATCATTCCCAATTGGATATAATCCAATTCAAACTCTAGCACCTTTGAGCTTGGGGGACACTAGCCCTATTTTAAGCCCCAACCTAGAAGTCTTCACCACTGACCTCACAGACCCAAAAATTTTATTTGGACATCCTTCTTATTCCCTAAGAGTCAAGAATCACTCCTTGGTTTAGTTTCCCAACTACTATATAGTACCTTTCTATGACTGTCCTAGAATCTCTTGTAGCTCTTCCCAAATGGCTTTTACACCTTAAATTTTTATCCTAATTTCCTTTCAAAAAAATAAGGGTATATCCAGATACCCTTTTGAAATTTATGTTAGACCCCAAATTCCTAGGTCTCAATTCCACTCTAGTAGTACCTAACACTCACCTAGTTTGCAAAGCTAATTGGCCTAATTAGGCTTGGATTTCAAAGCAAGTACTAGAAATAGGGTTCATGGGATCAAAACAATTCCTCAGGTGTCACTAACTAACTCCCTACAACTCAAATCCACTATTATTTTTCTTAACTAATCCCCTCATCTTATATAATATCTCGTTCTCCTACTTTCTAGGCTGAATACATTGAGATATTCAGCCTAGGGCTTGACGCATGAGGGGTTTACCCTTCAAGCCATTTCCTAAGCTTGTAGGGTCCTTAAACACATTGCCCTAACTTGCATTTTCTAGGATCTTAGAGAAATCCACAGGCTAAAACACAAGTTAGGACTCCATTTGTAGACGGTCCTTCAAATAGACCCTTTCCTGGACTGCTTCCTGTAAACTTTGAATAACCCAATACAATCTAAAACAAAATGACGTCAAATCAATTGTAGAATTATGATAACATGAAATACATTCCAAGCCTTAGTTTAGCTTCTCAAACTCACACTCCAGACGGCTGTACAACTCAGAAATGCTCACAAAAATGCTTTGTATTCCATTTCTCATGCATCTGAATTACATCAAAGCACTTCTAACCGAGTTGGTTTGAAGTAAGAGCTTAAAAAAACTTCAAAAGTGAAGTTGGATCAATCAACAATGCCCTATGACTGTTGGGCTCCTATCTTGCAAATTTCGAGCAACTTTAGGAAGTTGCATGAGCATCTTTTTTGACACATTGCAATATTTGAACAAAACTTGTCTTTTGCTGTTCTTAGAGACTTTAGAGATGGTTCCCAAATATATCTAGATTCCAAAATAGATAAAAAGAAAAAGGATCCTAGGAATTTACCTTAGCAATCCTAAAAACCACTAAATCAAACTAAAGCAACTAGAACCTAACTAGATGATCCAAATGGCCTAAGGTATCTCTAGGCTTATAAGATTGGCTAAGAGATCCTTGACCATACACATGGATCCAAAATAAAATACACGGTGATCTTCTAAGATCAATCCCTTTTATTGCAAACTCATAGCATAACTCATAGTTTACTGAATCATAGTTTACTAAAGGACAGTTATAGGTGCATTGCAACATACACCCTAAGATAGAATTAACTCAAGTCCCTTGAGTTGGGAGATCTATGAGATTAAAACCAGTCTTCCTGATATCTGCAGGTGTTAACCAAGTAGCATCCTCCCCTGAATGGTGTTACCATTTGACTAGATATTCATAGAAAGTAGATCTCCTATTTTTTTGGCTATTCTTTTATCCAGTATACGGGTAAGTGCACAAAGATGGGGGACCAAAAAGGGGGTATAAGATGCCACTTTTTTCTTGAAATCAACAAACTCTGAACTTCAACAAGAAATTAAAGATAGTTAGACTCAAAATTTTGAGATGTGACAAAAACAAGAGTTGTAATAATCTAAATCTAGTTCCTAAGCTACTAACTTATTTTGAAAATGGTCTAGATTAAGGCCCTCAAAATGGGGGAGCACAAAAAGTGGTCCTATTTTTTGTCCAAAAACATAACATAGCGTCTAGTGTGCTCCCCCTAAAATGTTAACTTTTTTTAAAAAAAAATTTAATCGCTCCAGTGAGAAGTTAGCTAACACCATGTAGTTTATCCCGGATATTTTTGGTAATTTTTTTATGAACATATATTTTTTTATGAATTTATGAAGTGCACACATCCTGAAAACATGAAATTTCTGTGTGCTCCCCCTAGAAATCATTTAAAACTAATCAAAAATTAAATTTTCTTTTTTTTTAAAGTATGTAGAATGGAGTCTAGTTTCTAAAAGTGTAACTTATTGCAAAATTCAATGAACGAGCCAAAATCTATGCTGAAAATACTGCATGTTGGTTTTTTACAAAAAATGGACATACACAAAAGAAATTAGAGTTGAAAAACTTAACATAATCAGAAATCAAAATAAATTATATGGTTAGATAGCTAACAAAGAGATCTACAATATCACGTCGTCTGATTTTTACGTTCTTGAGCCACGAGTAAACTTGAAGAGGAGCACACAAAAAAAGATGTCATTTTTTTGTATGTCTGCTAGAAAACACGTCTCAGGCCTATTTCAATCATCCAAGCCTTTGGGTTGGATCTCCAAAGAAAATCCAAGCCTTAGGATTGGTAACTTCAAATCCTTTACAAAGGATGCACGCCGTATAGGGCATGCACCCTATGTAAATCATAAATTTAGATAGGGCGTGCGCCCTATGTAAATTTATGAGATTCACATAGTGATGAGAAATATTCAAAGTGAGAGAGAGAGAGAGAGAGAGAGAGAGAGAGAGTGCTCTCTCTATCTCTCTCCCTCCCCCATACTCTCTCTCTCCCTTTCTCCCCCTTATCACTCTCTCTCTCTCCCGCTTATCACGCTCACTCTAACCTTCTATATCGCTCTCTCCCTTCTCTCCTCTCTCTCTCTCTCTCATCACCCTCTCTCCCTCTCCCTCTCTCCCCCATACTCTCCCTCTGTCCCTCTCTCTCTCCCTCATACTCTCTCTCTCTCTCTCCTTATCCTTCTCTCTCTCCTACTCTCTCCCTTTCCCCTTCTTTATCTCTCCTTCCCTCTCTCTCTCTCTCTCTCTCTCTCTCTCTCACACACACACACACACACACACACACACACACACACACACACCCACACCCACACCCACACCTCCTCTCTCTCTCTCTGTCTCTCTCACACACACACACACACACACATAAACAAACATCACCCTATCTATATCTCTCTCTCCCTTCTCTCCTCTCTCTCTCTCTCTTTCTCCCTTTCCCCTTCTCTATCTCTCCTTCCCCTTGTCTCCCTCTCTCTCTCTCCCCCTCCCCTTCTCTATCTCTCTTTTCCCTTCTATCCTACTCTCTCTCTCTCTCCCACACACACACCTCTCCTTCTCTCTCTCTCTCTCCTTCTCCATCACTCTCTCCTTGATGTAGAGCTTGGCAACATAAGGATAAATGAGCCAAGTCAAAATCTATAAGTTGAAGTCTCCATTCAATTGTTAGACAATAAAACTTAAATTTATTGTAAACACCACAGTCTCAGTCTATTTTGTTCCTAAGTTCTTGTCACTGCCAACAGTCAATGTGTATTCACTGGTACTTTGCAGACTGAGGTTGGTCTTATCAGCATGCAGGTTTAACAAAGCATGGGCCACCACCTTTCCTCAAATTTCTAATGCCGAACATAAAACAAAAGGTATCTCAGATATCCTTCGGATCGTTCTTCTCTGCAAACACAGTGCTCACGGTTCCCACATGTTAAAGATATGAATTCATCTACTTGGCAATAACTTGACCCAATACCAGCATGAACTCGGAGGAGAAATACATAACAGTGACAAGAAACATTAGTTCTCTTGCGATTACTTCCGATTCTTGGATCAAACCCGTGGAGTAGTCTCCTTACAGTGCTAATTCATCGAACCACAAAGCAAGATCATCATTGTCATTACAGAATGGAATTTAATTAACTTAAGACTTAAAACCAAAACAATGTTGAAGTTTAAAAGTGTTAGAAGATTCTAGTAATTTCTACCATAATTTTGTCTTTTATGCTGGAAGTTTCTCGAATAGTAATTATTTAATAGTTTCCAGAAATTTACACCTTCTAGAAGGGTTTCCAGAAATTTCTCAAGTTGTGAAGGGTTTCCAGAAATTTCTCAAGTTGTAACTAGTAGCTTCTGGAAATTTTTCCAATGCCTATATAAAGGCATCTTGTAAATCATTTTGTGTGAGCAGCAATACAAAATCTGTTTTATATTGTGCCGTAGCACTCTGTGTCTTAATTCTAATTTTGCCTCTGCCCATATCATATTGGTATCAGAGCCAAGTTGGTATATTTGCTGGAGAAGGATTAAAAGGGGAGGAATTGCCATTGACTAACAACACAAGATTGCTATTGAAGAAGTTATCTAAGATTGTGGGAAGCATATATTTATTTGGTTGTAAGTATTTCTGAAATTTATTTTTTTGTGGAGAATATTATTTTTTGAAGTATGGCATCGAGCAGTTTTCAACCTATAATACCATTATTTTCTGGCAAGAATTATGAACATTGGTCTTATAGAATGATAGTTATATTTAGTTCATTAAAGTTATTAGATATAGTTCAAAAAGGCTACACAGAACCACAAGATGAGTCTAATTTAAATGCTAATGAAAAGAAGAAGCTTGATGAAAATAGGGAAAAGAATTTAAGGGCTTTGCAGATAATTGGACAAGGTTTGGATGATTCTATTGTTGGAAAGATTATGCCAGCCACTACAGCTAAGGAAGCATGGGAGATCCTTGAGATGGCATATCAAGGTACAAGTAAGGTAAAAGTTTCTAAACTACAAGCCCTCAGGAGAGAATTTGAATTGTTGCAAATGAAGGATTCTGATTCTGTAGATCAATTTTCAAATCATATTACGGATTTGATTAGACAAATAAGAATGAATGGTGATGAATTAACAGATAAGAAGGTTGTAGAGAAGATCTTAAGAAGTTTGCCGAGTAAGTTTGATTCTATTGTGGTGACCATTGAGGAAACTAAAGATTTGTCATCATTATCTATAGATGAGTTGTTTGGATCTTTACAAAATCATGAAGATAGGTTAAACAAATGGAACAATACTTCATTAGAGAATGCATTCAAAACACAAATGACATTTGGCAGAGGCAGAGGAAGAGGAAATCCAAGCTTTAGAGGAAGAGGAAGAGGAAGAAATAATTATCAAAGAGAAGAAAGGAGCACACAACCAAGAGGAAGGAGAAATCAAAGCTTCAACTCAAGGGGTCAAAATAATAATCATCCATCACAAAGGTATGATAAATCAAATGTCCAATGTTATTATTGCAAGAAGTTTGGTCACTTTGCAAACGAGTGTCGAAAGAAGCAAGCTAATATAGATAAGCAAAATGCAAATTTTACTGAAAGTAGTTCAGAGACTTTATTTATTACATGCAATGTGGCTCAAGAAAGTTCAAGTGATTTTTGGTTTCTAGATAGTGGTTGTAGTAACCATATGACAGGAAATAAAGATTTTTTTGAAAGTTTGGATACTTCAGTCAAATTAGAAGTGAAGTTGGGCAATGATCACATAGTGGAAGTAAGTGGAAAAGGTACAATCAATGTTAACTCGGTAAGAGATCTATTCCTGATGTTTATTTTGTACCTAGGTTGAAGCATAATCTTATTAGTGTGGGACAACTTAGTCAAAAAGGTTATAAAGTTATTTTTTGAAAAGAATGTGTGCACTATATTTGATATTCCTCCTAGTAACAGGTTGATTGCCAAAGTTGATATGACAAATAACAGAATGTTCCCACTTCAAATGAAGAGTAAGATGATGGAGGAAATTCAAGCAAATTTTAAAGAAATATGTCAAGATCAAGCATGGATATGGCACTTGAGGTATGGACATCTAAATTTCAAAGGATTATGTTTGTTGCAAAGAAAGGAAATGGTAAGAGGTTTACCTCCTATTGAAGTACCGTCAAATTTATGTGAAAGTTGTATTTTGGCTAAACATCATAGAGAACGTTTTTCAAAGGGAATGTCATACAGAGCATGGGCACCTTTAAAAATTGTGCATACAGATATATGTGGTCCAATGAAAACACCATCATTAGGGGGGAGCCTTTATTTTCTAACATTTATTCATGATTTTAGTAGAAAGACATGGGTTTATTTTCTTAAATATAAATCTGAAACATTTGGCAAGTTTAAAGAGTTCAAAGCATTGGTTGAGAAACAAAGTGGCCTATCAATCAAGGTATTAAGATCCGATAGAGGTGGAGAATACAAGTCAAATGAGTTTTTAGATTATTGCAGGTATCATGGAATAAAGAAGCAGTTCACTACAAGTTACACACCACAACAAAATGGTGTTGCAGAAAGAAAGAATCGAACAATAATGGAGATGGCAAGAAGCATGTTGAAAGGTAAGAATCTTCCAAATGAGTATTGGGCTGAAGCAGTTGCTTGTGCAGTTTATATCTTGAATAGGAGTCCAACAAAAATTGTGAGGGATATGATTCCACAACAAGCATGGAGTGGTAAGCATCATAGTGTTTCTCATTTAAGAATATTTGGTTGTATTGCATATGCACATATACCTAAGGAAACTAGAAGTAAGTTGGATGATAAGAGTGAAAAATGTATTTTTATTGGTTATGATGAGCAATCTAAGGCATATAAATTGTTTAATCCGATAACTAAGAAAGTCATTGTGAGTAGAGATGTCATTTTTAAAGAAGAAGAATCTTGGGATGGAAATATAGATAAAACAATAACAGGAGCTGTAGCAATACCTATTAATAGTCAAGGAAGAGAAGATCAAGAGGATCAAGAAGGAGGAACTCCATTGAGAAGTACACAAGATCATCCACAAATGGAATTTCAAGAAAGAGAATCTTCAAGCCCACAAGTAAGTAATGAATCAAACCCTACACTTGCAGAGTTAAGATCAAGAATTGCATGTAAGAAAAATAGAAACTTGAAAGATATCTATGATCAAGGAAGTAAAATAGATTTGCAATCAAATTTTGCTTTATTTGTTCAAGATCCTATATACTTTGAAGATGCAATTAAGGAAGAACATTGGATTAATGCAATGAATAATGAAATGGAATCCATTGAGAAGAATGATACATGGGAATTAGTTGATTTGCCTAAAGATAAAGATTGTATTGGTGTGAAATGGGTTTATAAGACTAAGTTCAAAGCAAATGGAGAAGTAGAAAAATTTAAGGCAAGGTTAGTTGCTAAAGGGTTTGCGCAAGAATATGGAGTTGATTATAATGAAACATTTGCCCCTGTAGCAAGACTTGACACTGTTAGGATGGTTCTAGCTATTGCAGCTCAAAACAATTGGATGGTATATCAAATGGATGTTAAATCAGCTTTCTTGAATGGATATTTGGAAGAAGAAGTCTATGTGCAACAACCACCTGGGTATGAAATAAAAGGATATGAAGACAAAGTTTACAGGTTGAAGAAGGCACTTTATGGATTGAAGCAAGCACCAAGGGCATGGTACAGTAGGATAGATTCATACATGATAGAGAATGGATTCAACAGATGCACTAGTGAGCCTACATTATACACCAAGGTCAATGAACTAGGTCAAATTTTGATTGTCTGCTTGTATGTTGATGATTTGATATTTACAGGTAATCTTTTTATTGATATGTTCAAGTCAACAATGAAAAAAAAATTCGATATGACAGATTTGGGTTTGATGAAATATTTTTTTGGTATAGAAGTTACACAAAATGATAAAAGTATTTTCATTTGTCAAACTAAGTATGCAAAGGATGTTTTGAAAAGATTCAAAATGATTAATTGTAGTCCAATTTCTACACCTGTAGCAGTGAGCACAAAACTAAGTAGAGAAGATAATGAGAAAGACTTTGATTCAACTCTATTTAGAAAATTGGTTGGTAGTTTGATGTATCTCACAACAACTCGACCAGATTTAATGTATGGAGTGAGTTTGATTTCTAAATTCATGGATTCACCTAAGAACTCACATTGGCAGGCAGGAAAGAGAATTTTGAGGTATATTGCAGGAACTATAAATCATGGCATATTGTATTCTACTTCAAATAATTTTCAATTGGTTGGATATACAGATAGTGACTTTGCAGGAAATATTGATGATAGAAGAAGCACATCTGGATATGCATTTCATCTAGGAACAGGGGTTGTGGCATGGGCATCTAAGAAACAGCCTATAGTGACTATCTCATCAACAGAAGCAGAGTATGTAGCAGGTACATCAGCAGCATGTCAAGCAGTATGGATGCGTAGAATCTTGAAGGATCTGAAGAATGAGCAAGGGAAACCTACTACAATCTACTGCGACAACAAGTCCACCATTGCACTTTCAAAGAATCATGTATTTCATAAGAGGACAAAGTATATTGATACTAGATATCACTTCATTAGAGAGTTGGTCATCAACAAAGAAATCAGTCTTCAGCATTGCAAATCAGAGGAGCAGCTTGCAGATATATTCACAAAGGCATTAGCACAAGGACAATTTGAATTTTTGAGAGAACTTTTGGGCATTGTAAATATTAATGTAATAAATAATTAGTGGTAGAAATTAGGGGGGAGTGTTAGAAGATTCTAGTAATTTCTACCATAATTTTGTCTTTTATGCTGGAAGTTTCTCGAATAGTAATTATTTAATAGTTTCCAGAAATTTACACCTTCTAAAAGGGTTTCCAGAAATTTCTCAAGTTGTAAAGGGTTTCGGAAATTTTTCCAATGCCTATATAAAGGCATCTTGTAAATCATTTTGTGTAAGCAGCAATACAAAATCTGTTTTATATTGCGCCGTAGCACTCTGTGTCTTAATTCTAATTTTGCCTCTGCGCATATCAAAAAGATTGATCAATAACAGCTACCAACGAAACATGACAGTGGAAACACGACAGTCGTGTCTCCTCTCTGCTATTCCATGGTAGATATCAATTCATCCACTAACCGATATCAAATTCGGTATCAAAACAAAATGGTTCAATATATAGATTTAGCATTCAATTTTGGAATCCATATCCTGTCTCAACGAAACGGCTTCCACTGTTCCAACACGGAACTATTATGCAACTCGACTAACAAATAAAATAGACGTTTCAACATCGGTTGCCGGTAACAAGCAGAGCCCGATTCCATACACTATTAAATTCCTTCAACAAAATACCGATCCAAATAAGACAGAGATCTATCAAACCGAATTGCAAATATTACTGGCTTCAAACACACCAGTCCCGTAATGCTTTTTAATCCATTTTATGTGTTGACGTACTGCAACAGAATAACCTTTGAATATACCAATCATGATTTCAATAACAAAGAAATTACAAATACATAAATGAGACATTCATAAAACCCAAACAGTCACAGAGGAAATCCATATGAAAAATATGAAATGTATTTTGGTCATCTCTTCGTATTACATTTTCCATTCTTTCATCGATTCCCCACACTTTCATCCTACGCTACCCTACTGCCCTATCGGATTTTCTTGAATTGTATATAACTTGCAGAACCGAATAGACCCGATAACTAACTCCTATAACTAACCTTTAACATCTGCTACTCTAACTGACTCGAATGACCAATTGATATGATTATTTGGTATATGAACTAACTAGTAGTGTATCGTGGAGTTGACAACATCAACTTCACGATGATACAAACATTTATTAAATCAAAATACTAACGCCTACCCCCTTCATAACAAACTTAACAAATACTTAAGACTTTACCCGACTGATTACATCCATATTATAAAAATAAACTTTTATAATGCATGTATTGTCTCGAATCTTTGAGATGTTTCAAATCTTGTGATGCCCTTGCATCATACTCCCGGGGACACAAAAATTTAAGTCCCATTGAATTGCTATGATCTTCTTCCTAGTCTTCCAATTACGTGTAGGCAATCTTGTCATCATAAGAACGACTGAATGGACGCTGCTCCAAAGAACATGCTGGCTCCAATCTTCATAGGGAATACCCTTCTTGATATGTGTGGTGGTACCTCCTGGGAATTCTGGAACAAATACATTAGATATAATCAGCAAATCACCTGTAGAAAGATACCAATCAACTGGATCAATAATCTTGTATTCTCCTTTTTTGCATATCTCTAGGGCACCACGATGATCAACAAATACTACATCTGCTACATCAATAGTCTTCTCCTGCCACACCTATCATCAACTCTACTTCACCTGCAAGAACCTTTTCCCCATAAGGTTCAACAACAACTTCATGTTGTTCACTCTCTACACTAGCATTCATTTGTTGTCTTTGCCCTTCAAATGGAATGTGTACCTCTTCTTGATCTAAGTCTTCATCATCTACCTATGTACTTTGAATCACTTCTTCCTCCTTAACCTCAGCCTATTGTTCTTCATGCTCTGGAAACACAATTCTATCAATCAAACCCAAACTTCTTGTCTCCTTCCAAGATGGATCATCTTCTTCCAGCAATGGAGTTAACACAAACTTTTCTCCATCCTTACCAATAGTATAAGTGTTCTTGCGAGCATCATATAAAGTTTTATTGTCATATTGCCAATCCCTACCTAAGATCAAATGACAATCTTGTAGCGATGAACATAAGTCTTCTCTAAGACATCATACCACTGGCATTTCCCTAAACCAAAAGCTCCGTAAGGTACTTCACGCTGTATTCTTTCTAGACCTAACTTATCAACCATCTCAATAGATACCAGATTATCAATGGAACCACTATCCACAATAACTTTGCATACCTTGCCTTTGCATCAACACTTTGTTTCGAAAATGGAATGATGCTGACTGTGATATCTCCTTTCTTCTTCTTTCTCCATGGCAATGAAAACTGCAACTCAAATTTCTAGCATACACGAGCCTGAAAAGATCTTGCTGAGCTCTGATACCACTTGATGTAGAGTATCTGCAACTCACTTCTTAGCACGCCTTTTCTATTATGATTTCACATCAATTAATGACTAAAACCTTCAAAATCCTTTATCAAGTATATTAAACTCAATACAACTAATATTGTTTTGAAATAAACTTTATGATTGGAAGGCAACCACTATTAATCATTTTCTTTAGAGTCACAATCCTTGGAAATTCTGATAACAACAAATGTTGATTTAATATACACATTATCATTAAACCCCACAACTCACTTATTGTATTAACTCACCAACAACCAATTGTGTACTCACTATTTCTTCATACCTTCCTTGCTGAGGGACATCAACTTGCGGGTCTACTGAATCATTGCTCACGGTTCTTTGACTATCACTTGGAAATGAAGATCTTGAATTCACCACTAACCGATTTTGAACTCACTGCTTCTTTGTACCTTGCAGGTCTACCGGTACCTTTCTTTAGTTC